>VUYV01000805.1:67151-79912 GCA_008711295.1 Anarhynchus alexandrinus | reverse complement strand
GGCGTGTTCTCATTCGTGGGTATCTAAAGAAGAGAGAAGGAGAAAAGACTGAATTTGTGTTAAGCAAGCTGTACCTTGGGTTATATTGTCTGTTTTTTGATCTCAGTACTTATGTACAAAGAGCTGGGAAAGAGCTGGCATCTAACAGAACCTGTCAAATTGAGATTGTTCCTGAGCTCCGCTGGGTGGGTCTTTTAAAGATACAATATAAATGCACATATTTTCAGTACCTTTATCACCTTTAATAACTCTTTGTAGCGTAGTGGCCTTGGGAAACCGCTAACAGAGGAACTCTCCGCAGCTCCGGGACACAGGTCGTGGTGGACGTTTCATTAATGTCATCTTGGGAAGTGGGTCTTTTTAATACTTGCAGCTGGGAAAAGGTGATACTGCGGTGCGTAGACACTCGGGGGGGCTGCTTGGGGCAGACACCGTAGGTTGCTGAGCTGCAGCATCTCTGGGCTCAGCAGCTCGCAGCTCCCTGCCTATGCCTATGGCATGGCTCACCCGGCACGGGCAAGAGCAGAAACCCTAAAATAACAGCTCAGATGCACTCGGCGTTGGTCTAACCCGAGCCCTGCAAAGGCTCAAAGTGCAGCAAAACACACACTGACTTTGCTGGCAGGAACGCGAAGCTGATGGCTCGAGCTGTTCCCTCCTCCCAACTTTCTTAACAATTCCACTTGCTTTTTTGCTCTGCAGTCCGAGTTTTATTTAGTGGGCATATAGCTGTGCTTGTGTAACACACGTTAATGATGAAAGTATTGACATCTCTGCCCCACTGCTATGAGTTTAAAGCTTGGGGTCTGTTAATCCCGCTCCAAATGTAGTTTATTTGGTGAAACGTGGTAGATCTAGTACTAGATTTCAGCGATTTCAATGTACATTTTTCTTGCATCAGCAAATTAAAGTCTTGGAATAACAAGTTTTCTGTCCTTAATTAACTCTGTATTGGTGAACACATAATAGGTAAGAACTTCAGTGCACTGACAGGTGTAGAGAGCTTAGTGGAACATCTCATTTTAGCATCACTGCACCTGTACAGTTGTCTGGGGATGCGTGGTAAATATTTAATGATTTTTCCTTTGTTTTCGGCAGATAGCGTCTGTAATAAGGCAGGGTGTCTGCAAGTAATATCGCAACGTCAAGTCACTCTGCTGCCCAAAATGTGTGTGATTTCTGCTTATCTATAAACTAGTTAAAGTAATATTTGAGGCAATGTGGGTCTCTCTTCGTGTGATGCCTCCTTCTTAATTAGATTTTTTTTTTTCCTTTCCATTTCTTGGTAAGGCATATAAATAAAAGAAACTATGGATTTTGATGTTGAAAACATTGCGCAGTCTATAAAGCACAAAAATCCATGCTTTGCTTTCTTTCTAATAAAACAGCCTCTTGTTTGCTCATATTGACTTTCATTGTTCTCTGAAATCCATCCATCTTTGAGACTACCAGGATTGCTGATAATTACGCACTAAGGCCGTTAATGGCCAGCCTATTTCTTTCTCGCTCATCAACAAACGTGGTAAGTGCTTGGAAATCAAACCGCCTTTCAGTTCTTCGGTATGCTCTTATTAGCCTCATGTGATGCCCCAAATGACAGCTGTGAAACCTCATTGCCCCTAACGAGGAGGCAGCACCCAGCTCGCGGAGGGGCAGCCGCCCCAGCCCGACGTGCCCAGTGGCAGAAAACACGTCTGCCGCTGCGGTCAGCCAAGATTATTGTAAAATTGGGGAAGGAATGGGGCTACTGGACACGAGGAGCCCATTTACCTGGTCGGGTTTAAAGGGATAGCCTTTGAGAGCGAGTAAATCCACCCTCAGTAAGCTGGTGAAACAAACTGAAATGAACAGCATTTTTTTTTTTTTTTTTTTTTTTTAGGGGAGACAAAGGTTATTTAACATTTTAACAAGTGGGTTATAAACATAGGGGCGGGTTTGCGAAGAAATTCAAGCTCCTAAAGATGGAGGAACTCGGTGAGATTGTGAAACATGCCGCAGCATCTGCTTGGACGCTCGGGTGCTCCCACGGCATCGCAACGCGGGCGCTTCGTCCCCCGCTGCAGTCTCTGCTGAGCGTCAGAACTCCTTATGAATGGCATTAACACCGCGCTGTTCCTGCACACAGCGGATATCCGAGTCCTGCGCGGCGCCCGCGGCCGTGGGGCTGCCCGGGGTTTGGTGCGGGAGCTGGGTGGGCAGGGGAGGACAGGCAGGTGGCAGGCAGGGGTGGCCTCTTGATAAAATGGGTCTGAAATCTGTGATTTCACGGCTTTCTTACAGAAACGCTTGGTTATTTCAGGGAGGTCCGTGTTCTTGCTGTATCCCGAATCCTCCTGGGTGGTTTGAAGGTTGAAGGAGGCACCCGGGGTAGCACAGGTCTGCGTGCGCTCCCGTTCGTTTCGAAGGTGAAGACAACTTCTATCCCAAAAGCTCTGACATTTGCATCCTTCTTTTGATTTTTAGGCTGGACAACAGCGTTGGTGGGAACAGGAAATTACAGTGAATGGAAATATTCAAAAGGGAGAATTAATTACCTACAACCTAACTGAGCTGATCAAGCCAGAGGCGTATGAAGTCCGTCTAACGCCCATCACCAGATTTGGGGAGGGGGACTCAACTATTCGGGTCATCAAGTATAGTGGTAAGAAGATCTTCATGTACAAGGAAATGCGTTGCGGTACATTCTGCGCAGTTCGGTCTGCTCTACAGGGTATGGCTGCACCGCGTCGCGTTGTGGGAACTCATTGCCAGTCCTGGAAACGATGCTGCAAGGGACGAGCGTGGGCTTCCTTCCAGGAAGGAGGGTGCTGGGTAGAAGTAGGGGGAAACGAAAGTCTCCACCTCTGGGAAGTTTCACAATTTAAAAAAATAAAAATCTCTGAACAGCCAAAATGCAAAATCATATCGAAGCTTCTGTGAAATAAAGGGAAAAAATAGAACAAATTCATGTTAGCTTCATGAAGTAGCTCATTCCAAGAGTTTGTTCTTACTTTGAACACTTTGAAGGGCAATGAGTTTATCTACCGTACACATAGTAGTCTGAAGGTGTCAAATCAACGTTTTGATATCATCAAAATACTCCCAGAGTGAGCACTTTTTGAGAAGTTTGAATTTGAATGTGAATGATTAAAAAAAAAAAAGTGGCTGTTTCTAGTCCTGTGCAAGTGGAAAAGGGCATTTATGCATTTTACTCTGAAAGGTCATGCCGTGACAAAGATTTGTCCACCTTAATCTAACAAGAAAACTACAGTATTCTTACATCCTTCCATTCAGTCTCCCAGTGTTGCCAGGAATTAGTTCCTAGTGCTCTGAAAAATCCCTCAAAATACCTTCCTTTGGGTATTTAATTGATGAATAATTGAATCACTTTTTTGTTTTTCTTCTGTAAAAATTGCAATGAATGGGCAAGAGGTACCTTGGAGAGAAGGCAGCTCTACTAGAGATGTCATTGTGTGGTTTGCAATGGGAACCTGATGTGTGGAGCAGAAAGTTTTTAGAACTGAAAAAGGGACATGTGCGCCAGGGGGAGATAGATGTAAAAGTGGAATCATGAAAGTATGAGTTTATCATCTGGGGACAGAATTTTTAATAGGGCCTGTTGTGGTAGGACAAGGGGTAACGGCTTCAAATTAGAAGAGGGAAGATTGACACTAGATAGGAGGAAGAAATTTTTTATGCTGAGGGTGGTGAGCCCCTGGCCCAGGTTGCCCAGAGAGGTGGTGGATGCCCCATTCCTGGAACCATTCCAGGTCAGGCTGGACAGGTTGCTCTGAGCAACCTCATCTAGTTGAAGATGTACTTGCTCATGGCAGGGGGTTGTACTAGATGGCCTTTAAAGGTCCCTTTCAACCCAAACCATTCTACCATTCTATGATTCTGTCATGAGGAACCTTGCGAATCCCGCAGGACAAAAGCCAGGTAACACACAGGTCAAGTCACAGCTAGCCACGTAGGTCCAATTGCTCCAGGAGCTGGACCCAACAGTAAGTACTGCTATAGAAATACCTAGGAGATCCCAAAGCAGGAAATCACGTGCAGCAGAAGGCACAAAAACAACCTACGGATCAAGAATTACTTCCAGAAATTATCAAATAATTTAAAATATTGAACAAATCTGAAAAAAAAAATCAAATGTCTTGTGCATTGTATGTGCAAATCTTCATAATCAATGATTAGCTCAGCCCTACTCAGTCTCATTATACATTATTTTTATCACTGTATTAATGTAAAGGGAAAAAATTACATAAAGAAAACTTAAACATCAATTCTAAAGAACATTGTTGCACGTTTCGCTAATGCCAGATCTGCTAACGATGATGATGGATGAATCTTAGGTTTCGCCTGTTACAGGAAAGCGAGAGCAAAGTCTATGTTTCCCAAAGCTCATGAGAACAAAATCTCGGTTAAAAGGAGGACTTCTTTACTAAAGGTATGAACATACAAGTGAGGAGAAGGTGGCCATTCTGATACAATTCCTGCACAAGGAAAGACGTGCACGAGGGAATGAGCCAGAGTGTTCCTGAAGGTGATCAGGAGCAGAAGCTTCCTTCAGACATTTGGGATTTCTCTGCAGCAACCCCATTCTCTCTGTGTGGGCTGTGATAGGGAGACTTGTGTCCTCACAGCCAGCTGGTGCCAGGCAGCCACTGCCCTCTTCCGTGGACCCCGAAATTGCTCCCATGACTTAAATACTGACCAGTGCTCCTATAAGGAGAAAAAACCCACCACTTAGGTCGCTCAGTCACTACTGCTGTTTTTTGATGGCGGTTGTCCTCTGGCAAGTCTCAGGAGGTTGATTGAGGTCTCGGCTATGGCTCACAACCACGCTGAGTTTGAGGTTTTAATGAAACATTATGTGATTTACATTTCTAGCCCCTGGCTGGCAGGAAGAACGTTTCCCATGCAGCACAAAAGGCGTATTTTGTCTGCTGCAAATTTTTCTGCTAGGATCTGCCGTTAGCGCAGATGTGAACAACATCCCGTTTCAAAGGTGCTGATGAGGTGCCGATGCAGAAGCCAGCCGCCCAGGAGGGAGGAAGCCGTTGCCTTGTGCCCCAGATGGAGGGAGGATTTTGGAGCCCGACGCAGTGCTATCACTCTGGTGCCGACAAATTCACAGCTTCAGAAATCATGAGCCAGATGCTCATCTCGATGAGATAGACCTAAAGTGACTTCCCTTGGAAAAGGGATCCCAGAACCACTGAGGCTTTCTGTGCTTAAAATGCGCATTTTTATCTCCGAACTCATCCGATGACTATAGTGTCGGCAAACTATTACCAGGCTAATTTTAAGGATGTTATAGCTTCAACTGTAAAATAATGATAACACATACATTATTATAGTGCAAATCCGATACTTATAATCTGAAATGCTGGGGTCTTAGAAAAGCAGTTAATGGGCTAGCGGGATGCACAGCAGCAGGCCTGCATCAGCGTAAGAAATAATTATAAACAGGACCCAGAAAATAAAACATGATGCGAATGTTTCTTAAACGGAGAACTAAGATAATTTTTTACATTTTTCTCCCATTACATTTTTTTTTAATTGCGAGACTTCAGGCAAGGAGGAAAACATTTGAATTTTTGTATTTTTAGTGGGATTTTGTGTGTGTGCCTCTGTGTGTTCAGTTTTGATCAGTACTCCAGAAGCACACTGGGCTCTAGCAGTGTCAGCCCTTCTTTCTCAGCCCACCGCTTCAGGAATACTCTTTTTGGAGGACCAAAAGCATTCTTATCGATGCTTATAAATCCTTAAAGGGAGGGTGCCAGGGGGATGGGAACAGTCTTTTTTCAGTGGTGCCCAGTGACAGGACAAGAGGGAATGGGCAGAAACTTGACCATAGGAAGTTCCATCTCAACATGAGGAGGGCCTTCTCTCGTATGCAGGTGGCAGAGCACTGGCACAGGCTGCCCAGAGAGGTGGGGGAGTCTCCCACTCTGGAGCTATTCCAAACCTGCCTGGACGCTGTCCTGTGCCACTGCTGGAGGTGCCCCTGCTCTGGCAGGGGGTGGGACTAGATGAGCTCCAGAGGGCCCTTCCAACCCTGACCACTCTGGGATTCTGTGACCAGGACCCAGGACCATGTCCTTTCAGGTCTTGAATATCTCCAACGATAGAGACGTCACAATCTCTCTGGACATCCTGTTTGGTGCTGAGGCACCCTTAGAGTGATATTATTTTTTTTTAGGTCTAAAATGCACCAATATATTTGTATTGCTGGTGAAGATTCCCATTGCAAGCATTTTTTTGCCTTATTTTTTTAAAACTTTACGCAGGCTAATAGGATTTCACCCCATTTTAAAGAAATGTAGCCAGTGTGAAAAGCAGATCAGACATGTTGTCGTTAGAGTTGCTAAAAATGGTAGCAGTGTCTTTTGCCTTTAAGAAATGCATGAACTTTTACAGTTGAGTTTTATTTTTGTGCAAATAGAGGATAGATAGGCCATGCACTACCTAGGTTTTACTTTGACAGCTTAAGCTTGTCTTTTGCAGTAGGACAACCTTGGGTAGGTACCATGCACAACTGATTTCTCTAGAATAGCATGTAAGGATCAACATGACATTTCTAGTGCGTTGCTTGTGTTTGCTGCCTTACAAGAGAGGAGAAGGCTTCTCCAGGTTTCTTCCAGGGTATGAATCACCCTCTGGACGTGCCCATATATCTCCAGTGGCTTCAGAGACACTCCGATGACACTCTTAGACGAAGTGTCTAACTTTTACATCGCTAAAGTTAAGCCATTTAATGCTACCATTTTTAGGGGGTTACACTCCTGTGTCCATGATGCAGAGCACATCACCTTTTAAAGTAAAACCCACAACTGGAGATTAATGTGGATGTTGCTAATAGATAAAAATAACCCCTTCCAGCGTGCTAGCCTGCTGGTAGCCACCTGAATGTCCAAAATAAGGAGATTATTAAAGCAGGAGAACCTCAGTAACGAGCTCTGTACAGCATACCCTGCCATCCCACGCAGGAGCCGTAAATACGAAATAAAAACTCCACAGCATCCAGTCCCGTGAATCAAAAACTTACCCGTGCCGGAAGCGTTTCGTAAGGAAATCCCTCGCCTGCCATGAATTATTGTCTCCTCTGCACGCCGAAAGGAGGGGAGAAAAGAGCAATCATCACAGTAGGAGCGACACTGATAATTACAGCCAAACGTCACTTGACAAATTCTTTGGTAGATACATATGTTACTCTGCTAGCGAACACAGTCTGCCGCGTAAATACAAACAGGGCAATTTTAGTAGCACTAATGAGTGTGTTGTAGGCTAATACAAAACAGATATGTCTCGCAGTAACAGTTTAAATATAATCTCCATCACTTCACATAAATCTGTGTCAGCCGATTTGATAGGAACCGACTGTAAAGTTCTCCAACTACTCCAATTAAAACTTCAGCTCTCCTTGCTTCAGATATGCACTTATGTTTACATATTTTTGAAAGTTAACCAGTGATTAAAGAAGCAAGTTTAGCTCCCCTCTGTGGGAAAAGCCAACAACCCGACATTGCTACTCTTGGTATGTAGAGTCAGCCCCTCGTGACAGCAGGTCACAGCAGGTAGACAGTGGTGGCCAGTTGTTTTGTAGTGTGGCTTGTGGATTTTCAGATGAGGTTTAGACACTCCCCAGATTCTGTATGGAAGAAGAGTATATAATGGTGGTTATTATTGTGGTGGTTGTTATTATTATTATTATTATTATTATTATTATTGTTATTGTTATTGTTATTGTTGTTGTTATTATTATTATTATTATATTGCCAGGCCCCAGAAAAATAAAAATGGCACCAAATAGGGCATAAACGATAGGATTTATAAGTTTGCACAAACGTATGTTTCCAGTGTTACATGGTGGTATAAATAGGAAGTTAGGATAATTGTTGTCATGGGAGGAAGAAAGCCTTGTCCTCGTAGAGTACCAATATTTAACAGTGAATATTGCTTCTCCTGTGCAAACCAAGTGCTTTGAGGTCTGGACTTCTGATCTTGATTAAAGCTTCTAGGCGCTGGTTGTAATTACCACAAGTAACCGGCTTCCAGTGGTAAAAAATAGCTGAACATCCAGCAGGCGTCTACTGACCTCTGCCTTTACGTTTCCCATAGTTAAGAAAGATTGGTTTGCAGCTGTTTTTTTAAAGGAGGGACGTAATGTTGTGGTCTCCAAAGGCCACTTCACTCGTGAGCTGAACAAGTGGCTGTGTTGGGAGGGATCTGTGAGAAATTCAACGGTCTTTGCATAAATGCAGTTGCACCGAGTAGAACCAAAAACCGTTGAGCCCATATTTTTCTGCTGTGACCTGCACAAATACAGATGACCGAAGAGTAAAATCATCCAACAAACTGAAATTCCAGCAGGGTTCCATTCTCTGCTTGCTGAAGGAAAGGCAGGAGGATTAAGGGATCATCCGTCTTGGCTCTAACCAAGCTCAAACGTTTCATGACACTTTGTTCTCCTCCCGAGATTCTCCGCCAGCAAAACCTTCCTCCCAGCAGGAGCCAGGGTCAGCCCGGCAGAGCAGCGATAACCCTCTGAGGTGCACGGGTCTTCCAGACGTTTCAAAGTCAGCCTTGGGAATTTACTCCCTCGCTCGTCCATTAATTTCCCTTTATGGCTAATTTAACTTGCTCCCTGTGTGTCGCGCAGGCAGCAACCTTCCCTTCCCATCCCAGCCCAGAGCCATCGCACGGCGTCTTGCGGCAGCGTGGCTGTATGAGAAGAGTGGGCTTTCTGGGGTTTTGTTTGGTTGCTGTGGGGCTTTTGGGTTTTTTTCCTACTTTATGATGTTAGATAAGTTCAACCTAACTGCTTTAATTTGTTTTTCTGCTTTTGTCAATCAGTGTGAACTGAAGCTAGCTTGGCGAGAAGCCTTTTTTTTGCTCTGCTGTGAACAATCTGAATAGGATGACTCAAGGTTACACGCTGATGATAGTTTCCATAAAAGCCCCTACGTTTAGTTACAAATGAAGCATCACTAAATGTAGTTCTCAGCAATTCCAGCTAATTCCAAGTTCAGTCACTCAGGGTTTTCACAAAATGAATGTTTCTTGGAGAATGAAAGGTAATTTGTTGGTAAAAGCTATGAGGTTATCTAATATAATGTAATGACTAAGTTTCTTAAGAAGATTGCACTGGGGCAAGTCGCTGTTCGTTTGCTTCAGTGAAGGCAAGATGAAATGGCAGCGTTGCTAATTTAGAGCCTTTTTTGAAAACCTCAGATTGAATCTAGAGCTACGTAGAATCTGCGGTTGGGGTCCCAAACCCGGAGTTCACGTCTGTAACCACGGCATGGGAAGGGCAGCAAGAGAATCATAGAATCATAGAATGGTTTAGGTTGGAAGGGACCTTGAAGATCATCGAGTTCCAACCCCCCTGAACATGCAGCAACACTCATTCTGAAGTCTGCCTTTACCAGATGTGCCCATTATTTGGAGATAAAATTTTATTTCAGATTTTCTGTTAATAACATGCAGTTCCAACTCTGAGCTCAGCATCCTTCTGTTTTTCACGTGTGTGAGGGCTTATGGCAGAAGGGCCCCGTTTTCCAAGTCATCCATCCTCAAATTTACCCTGCTGCAAAGAGGTAGCACAGAACTGCAGAGCAATTTCTCATTCAAACCCCGTTTCCCGTGTTTAGCACCGTAGAGGTTACTCTGCACCTAAACCTGGGTACCCATTCCCATGGTTAAGATATCTGTAGGCACTATCGAGGTTTGACATTCATTCTGTTTCATCCTATTAAGGTATTAAGTAGAAGAACTTTGATACGAAAGAATTATGGATGTAGAGGTTTTTTATAATTTTGCCAAGGGTCTGTGAAATAAGAGTGCCAGTTTTATCAGTCTCCCCAAAGATTCCCAGTACCCAATAGTCCTGCCATGTCATGCAAGGCATTGCGCAGACCCATAAAAGAACAGACAAGAGTCATGTTGTTTAGCAAAGTTATCTCAAGGTTCTCTGCAACGTTGGCAAAATTATTTTTGATGCCTCCCAAGGTGAGGGCTCAGCATGGACTGCTCCTGCCATGAGGTGGGGAGCGGGCAGAGGTGGGATGCAGAGGGGTGGGATGCTGCCCTGCTGCTCCTCTGTCTCCGAGAGCAGAGCCCCGGGAGAGCAGCATCTCAGACCTGGCCGTGCCGGTGGCTCCCTGTCCCAGTCACTGAACGTGGCTTCTCCAGCAGGCACAGGGTGTGCTGGCAGCTTTTTGGGACAGCACACTTCACCTTCCTTTGTCATCTCCTTAAATTTTTTTAAAATGTATCCTCCCTAGAAGAAGGTTAATGTGCCAGAAGACTCTCATGTNGTCTCCGAGAGCAGAGCCCCGGGAGAGCAGACCTGGCCGTGGTGGTGGGTCCCTGTCCCGGTCACTGAACATGGCTTCTCCAGCAGGCACAGGGTGTGATGCCACTGCCAGCAGCTTTTTGGGACAGCACGCTTCACCTTCCTTTGTCAACTCCTTAAATTTCTTTAAAGTGTGTTCTCCCTAGAAGAGGGTTAATGTGCCAGAAGACTCTCATGCGTTTTCTTGGTTGTGTCTCTTGGTCTAATGAGCTCAAACCTCTTCTCACAAACTTGCTGTGCTTGTGTTTACTGCTATTTAAAAGGAAAATTGGCATTTCTAAGAAGAACGCAAGTGCTGTATTTTTCTTAAGACTCATATGTACAGAGACATCTTAAATTGAAGAATAGTAGAGTAGAGTAGAAGGGTAATTCATTATGTTAAGTATTCTTGAACAATGCTAAAAGGACATTTTAAGTGATGAGCAATGTCCAACACAGAACATCTCCTTTGGATGAATTCATCCTTTTTGTAGTTTTTCTTGGATTCCTGTACAAAGGCGTCACCCTGGAGTTTTGCTGTGCAGCTGTCCCCATACTTACAATAGCTGTGCCAATAATCTCGGTTTGATGCTTAATTACAGCATCTTGTTCCCCAGGTGGCAGGTGCTAGTGATGGAGCATACACATCGTGGGTGGGAGAGGCTATCATTTCTCACTGAAATCGTTGCCTTTAGATTGCCAGGGAGCCACGAAATTTGCTCAGAAAGGAAGTTACCGGCTTTACTGGCTGTCTCGGTGTAGGAGCCATGATCAATGTCTTGAGGGGGAGGGAACAATGGGAACTTTAGGATGATCTGAATATTGCTGAATTAGAGTTTTTTCTTAGTGCTAATTTTATTTTTTTTTGCTCTGTCTTCCAGCTCCAGTAAATCCACATCTACGTAAGTATTTCTTTATCTTTTTAGCTTTTACATGTATGAAGAATTGTCCTCGCACTCATTGTCCCTCACAGTTAAAAGTAAACGAGAAGTATTTCACTTTCCGTTGCAGCCCGTGGATTGCAGGGACCACCTTAGTTTTGCGTCCTGGCGGCTGATGGTGCCATTCCTCTTGTTCTGCCAAAGCGCTAAAGCAAAAGTAGACGGAGAAAGGAAAAATTATAGCTCCGGCTCATCTTTCTTTCCCACCGCCCAAAGAGTTCATCTAAAGGAAAATACTAATGTTCTGAAATAATACGCGTTTGTGGGTGCTGCAGCTCAGCGTGCAGGGGTGATGCTGTGGTTTAGTCATGGGAGTAGCTAAATACTGATAAACTAAATAGCTGAAAGTTAAAGTACTGCATAGGAACTGTGTCTGCGCCTCAACAAGTACAGAAAAAATCTTGAAGGAAAAGTCAGTTTGTGAAATTTTCTGAATTCGTTTATCCTTGCATAAGAACTACATTTGCAGTTCTTGGGTTGGTACTTCCAAGAGTAATCAGAAGCTCATCTGCAGCTTTAAAACCAAGAGACGAGTGTTTTTTCATGCAGTGCGTACAGGAATCATGGACCTCGTTTGCACAGAGAACCATTGGGGACCAAAAGCGTAACGAGGGTGTGAAAGTGGACAAATTCACAGGAGAGAGCTCCACAGGCATTGTTGAAAATGCAAACTCTGGCTATGTATTCACTAATGTGCTGGCGCTCGGGCTTGGGGATGCTGCAGGAGAGAAAGGACTTCTCTTACAGGTTGTTCTTACCCTTTTCCATGGGCACCAAATCACCAGAAATGTCACAGACAGGAGACTGGGCTGGAGCTTTAGTATGTCCCACTAAAACCACCCTATTCCTAACAGTCCCCACATCTACTTCGTGGTTTTCGTCCCCACATCTACTTCGTGGTTTTCNGAGACTGGGCTGGAGCTTTAGTATGTCCCAGTAAAACCACCCTATTCCTATCAGTCCCCACATCTATTTTGTGGTTTTTCCAGAAATGTCACAGACAGGAGACTGGGCTGGAGCTTTAGTATGTCCCAGTAAAACCACCCTATTCCTATCAGTCCCCACATCTATTTTGTGGTTTTTTTCCCCACCGCAGCGCATGAATGGTTTGCGGTGGGAGCATATCATGCCATTACTCTTGCTTTTAATAACAGACCCGAAAAGTAAAGGGAATGGGATTGTGGCTTCTGTTATTACTGCTGTAGTGCAGCCATAATGGGGCAGCGGAGCAGCGCCGGGCCGCGCGGGCAGCCTCTCTCTCCCTCTGCCACGCGCGACGGCTGAGCCTTTCTGTAAATTTTAAACTTGTTTGTGGAAGATCTTGTGCAATGCATTAATAATTAATCGGGGCTTAGTTCAAAGCTCACGGGAGCTGAAGGAACCACTCCCATTGACTCCAATGAGCAGTAGATGAGACCCTTGCTAATTAATATATTAAATATGTACTCTATGATGTTAAGAAGAAAACGCGTTGCAGTCCCGAGTGCTTCACACTGTAG
>VUYV01000805.1:53164-63441 GCA_008711295.1 Anarhynchus alexandrinus | reverse complement strand
GAGAACCATTGGGGACCAAAAGCGTAACGAGGGTGTGAAAGTGGACAAATTCACAGGAGAGAGCTCCACAGGCATTGTTGAAAATGCAAACTCTGGCTATGTATTCACTAATGTGCTGGCGCTCGGGCTCGGGGATGCTTCAGGAGAGAAAGGACTTCTCTTACAGGTTGTTCTTACCCTTTTCCATGGGCACCAAATCACCAGAAATGTCGCAGACAGGAGACTGGGCTGGAGCTTTAGTATGTCCCACTAAAACCACCCTATTCCTAACAGTCCCCACATCTACTTCGTGGTTTTCGTCCCCACATCTACTTCGTGGTTTTCTTCCCCACCGCAGCGCATGAATGGTTTGCGGTGGGAGCATATCGTGCCATTACTCTTGCTTTTAATAACAGACCCGAAAAGTAAAGGGAATGGGATTGTGGCTTCTGTTATTACTGCTGTAGTGCAGCCATAATGGGGCAGCGGAGCAGCGCCGGGCCGTGCGGGCAGCCTCTCTCTCCCTCTGCCACGCGCGACGGCTGAGCCTTTCTGTAAATTTTAAACTTGTTTGTGGAAGATCTTGTGCAATGCATTAATAATTAATCGGGGCTTAGTTCAAAGCTCACGGGAGCTGAAGGAACCACTCCCATTGACTCCAATGAGCAGTAGATGAGACCCTTGCTAATTAATATATTAAATATGTACTCTATGATGTTAAGAAGAAAACGCGTTGCAGTCCCGAGTGCTTCACACTGTAGTCTGCTATGATTTTAATATCTGAAACTGTCTAATTTTCAGAATGTCTCTATCTCTCAGTTAGAAGCAGCAGCTCCAGCAGGCGCGTGGTACAGTGCAGGTGCCATCCAAATTGCCCTTGCGAGAGGGAGCACGCGGCGCGATTGCATCGCTGTCAACCTCTCCTCTCCTCTTCCCTCATCTGCCTCTCTCTGCACTGGTGGCGATGGGAAGTTTGCCTACCAGAACTGTAGGGTACCCAGTGTGATATCTTTCAGACGAGCAAAGAGATGGTAAAATGTTGTTTTGCTTTTTTCCCCAGAGACTTTTTGAGTGAAATCTTTTGGCAGGGAAGAAATCTTGGTCTGCAAATGGGTTCAAACCAGTAAGCTGGAGAAGAGAGATCCTGTCTTCCATAACAAACTCGATCCCATCATTATCCATTCTTTCCACAATCTCATTGTATTTCACTGAAAATGCAGAATGGATGATTCGTATGCTGTATAACATCAGCCGAGTTCTGGTTTTTTCTATACCTGTTGGGCTGAATTCTGATTTTATTTACACCATTGCGAATGAAGAGTAAGAGCCGTATTCAACTAGGACAAGGCAGCTGTATTGGAAACTGAAGTCACGTTCTTCCTGCTTCATTTCTGGAATAATCACATTGCAGAAATCCTTTCTTTTTATAAGGTGTCTGCAATGCAAGTAGCACCAAATGACTTAAACACTGAGATGTAGCCTCAGATCTACGTTTTATTTTGTAGTGTATAATATAAACCATTTAATTTAAATCATAACGATTTCATATCAATTAGTGCATCTAGATGTTACGCCTGCATAATGGAAGACATTACATGTTAGAGAGTCATATTCAACTTGAATTTTATGGAAATAGATGACAATAATTCATACTACAACAAAGAGTGTTTCACGTTGAGAACAGTTTCAGATTTTGCCCTAATTGGCAATGAAATTATTAATAACCTGAATCCACTTCCAGAGCTGGCATGCGCTTTGACGAAAATTGGCCACTATCTTTAGTAGTGATTGGCCCTGTTGTTAGTGCTTTCAGCAAACCATAGTGGTCTGAGGGGTGTCATGAGCTGGAGCACCCATGGGTGCTTGGGGAAGGGCCGGCTGTTCTTCCTGCCCTCGGCGTGCCCCATTAACGAGCAGGTCAGGACCAT
Source organism: Anarhynchus alexandrinus (assembly GCA_008711295.1). Taxonomy (NCBI): domain Eukaryota; kingdom Metazoa; phylum Chordata; class Aves; order Charadriiformes; family Charadriidae; genus Anarhynchus; species Anarhynchus alexandrinus. The sequence continues at coordinate 61,534 of VUYV01000805.1, read as the reverse complement.
CCAGGCCTATTTAAATACTTCTGCTCCTCGCATAAGAAAAGTACTGAGCTAATCCTGGGGAACTATTTCCCATTTTTTTTATTCTTCTGCCATTTTTTAAGAAGCGTATAGTGCCAAGAATATTTAGCACTAATCTTTTCCAATGTATTCCAAATGGCAGAGTTCCACATGAAACCAGTGTTTTCCTATTCAATAAATGGCAAACTTTTACTTACCTTTTTTTTTTTATCTGGCCTGAATATTATATTTTTTTTTTAACTTAAAGAAAAATCTTTTGTTCTGCTGATGTGGAATTTCTTAATGAAGCTCTGAGGGCATGGTGCGACATGCAAATGCAGCTCTGAAGGTACTGGAGAGGCAGTGTTAGAAACTGCTGAATGGCTGAAAATGCTTTGCTTTAATTCACTTTGCTGCAGGACTGGATTTGGTACTCAGAACTTTTCTCCTTTAGTTACTGTTTTGCCCTGTAAATTTGTCGCGCTGTGTAGAAGCAGCACCGTTTTTGCTATAGGAAGGGCTTGCATAAGTGGAGATGGAAGTCAGACACACAGAATATAGTGTAAACCGAGCAATTTGGGAGCTCAAGCCGTAGGAAAGGTATTCTTGGAGATGAGAGGCACAGCTGGCATTTTGTTCAGTGCTTCCTTCGAGTCCTTGTGTCTTTCAAGAGCTTTGTCGGGGTTTTTGCATTATCTTCCTGGTCTTCTGGATAAGGGCGGAAGTGTCCATCTGCATCTATTCACGTGCTTCTCTGCCAAAGGGTTTTGGATGTAATCCGAGCGTGTGCGTTCCTTGTGGCCTCTGCTCATCTCTCAGGAAGAGCCACAGTCAGGCCTCTACTTGAATTCCATCTCTGCAACGCTCACAGTGGTGCTCTTCCATTGAATGATTTTCTGTATTGCCACTTCTTCGGCATTCAAAATTCAGGATTCAGAAGCCCTTGCCTCCAGAGCCAAACCGAGGTGCAAGGGCCTGAAACTGGCTCCCCTTCTTGCCGATGGTTATCAGTCACGTTTGCCAGTTAAGGAATAGTGATTTACGAAATTGATTCTCTTGGAGGATCTAATAAAGTTAATGGGTTTATCGAGAAATCAAGTCAATCTCCTCGAGGTGCTAATAGCCAAGGCAGTTTCTATGGACTGCGTTTTCCGTGATAACCTGGTTTTATGGAGTGGTGGTTTTTGCTGGCTGTTGTGGAGGGGGTATGGTTTGTGTTGCTCTTTGGAGGGGCAGAAGCAGAATGAGGAAGAGTTGGAATGCAGCTTGGAATGCAACTTGTGCATTTTTCAAGCACAATTCCTTGTGAATTTTTCAAGCCCGGTCTTTCAGTCTGCAGTGTAGCCTGATTTTAAATAAGCTTCAGACCAGCATCCTTGCTTAGCAGTACATATCCAAGCTAAGCTCCAGGTCCCCCTGTCTTCACTGATTTACGGCGGAGCTCCAGTGGCTTAAGTGGATTTATAGTTCACCAAAACCCCAAACCTGCAAACACTTATATACCTTCTCAATTTAACACAGATGAATAATCCCGTGACGCCTGGTGTTAGAGTTCCTCATAACAATGAATATAAATTGCAGCCCTCTAAAGGAGGCTGTAGCTGACACGGTGTGCAGACAGCTGCATTCTCCCTAGAGAAGAGAGATTTGCTTGTTTTCTCAGATAAATCAATTGACTTTCCTGCAAGAGTAAACTCGGCGGGAACTGTTCATGTGCATAAAATTAAGCTTTTGCACATTTTACTACATGGGGCCTTACTCTGTTCTGAGGTGAAAGCTGAACTTCGGAGGTTTGATTTGGTTTGGTTCCTAAATGTCTGACAGTAGGACTTGCTCATCCCCCCATCACCGGGCAGGTAGGATCACCGGACTGGTGTGTCTCACGGATCCCAGTAATCCTCTCTGGGGTTCTCGGCGGTTTTATTCTTTAGACCCAAGGTTTTACCACTTGACCACAGAAATCTTAGTGAAAGTCTAGGACGTGTCTTCTGGACATGATACAGTCACCTGTGCTGCCCACATCGGTTCAGATAGACCTAAACCTTCCTCCCAGGTATTTGTCTGATTGGTTATTATAATCCAGTGGTGGGGACTCAGTGCTCTTCCTGACCAATCCATTCATGTGCTTCACTGTCCTGATTTTTAGAGATTTTCTTCATGTCTAACCTAAAGCTCCTTTGCTCTCATTTTAGCCGTTACTTGCTTTCCCATCCCTATTGAAAACCAAGAATAGTTTAGGAGATGTCACTTGGTGATAACGCTTCCATTCTGAAAAGTTACTGGCCTCCTTTCCCTCGTGTTCTTATCCCTAAAAAATAACCCACTTCTCACTTTTTTTTCCCCATAGCCCTTGTTTTATGGACATGCTGCCCGTTCCCAGTTTTTTAGAAGTGCTAGCTGGGTAAGAGGAGACAATGTCTCTAAGGGCAGTTGTAGACATGTAAGTGTGTGAAGAGGAGCTATGCAATAAGATTTGAGTATAATTTCAAGTAACACCAACAGAGATTGGTGACCGTGATTTTTCTTTTTTCATTGAGGTTACTGCAAAACAAAACGTACACTAAACACTGACGTAAAATAAGTGTACGTCTATTTTCCAGTGCTGTTAATAAGCGTCATCCCACAATGTGTTTGTTCTAATCGACAAGTACTTTGACAAACAGGCATGGGCTGAAGAGTTCCAGCCACTAAATTTCTGCTCATTTGCTGCCTTGGCAGGAGAGTTCCACTGTGGGTTCGAGGACGGGAACATTTGCCTTTTCACTCAAGATGACACGGACAATTTCGACTGGACAAAACAAAGCACTGCCACTAGAGACACAAAATATACCCCGAACACGGGGCCAAACGCGGATCGGACTGGCTCCAAGGAAGGTAAGCTCCAGCGGTGGGACTGCTCCCTTGGCCCTGGGAGCTCTGCTGCTGCCTTGGGGTGAGGGACCTCTCCAGGACAGCCAATTCAGCCAATTTTTCCTGATCGTACCAAGAATAAGCATATTTCAAGGACTTCTAAAAGAAATTGCCAGCGCTGAGGCGTGCGGCTGGTCCCGAAGCACAACCCACTAACGGTGCCATTAACCATCTTGTATTGTTTCTATTGTGCCGTTTTCAAAGCGATTGCTTTCGCATTACAATCTAGTGGGGAGATAACCTGGCAGATCTTCAAATATTCTTCTGGTTTATGTGATTTAAATTCTAACTTGGACTCTCTCAGATTGTCACAATGAGATATTTTTTTTTGCCCCATTTTTTACTTCGGGTGTTACTAAAACGCGTAATTTTCGGTCTGCTACCCCGCTCAACAGAAGCGTGCCATCTTGACTGCAGTGTGTATTTGCATTTGAAAAGTCAGACATGTTGTGCTGAATTTATCAAGCGCCGCAGTAACTCATGCTATTTTATTGTATGCCCACTGCTCACACTACCAAAGGGGGAAAAAATTCATACTGCATCGTATTTGCTTGGGTGGATTAAGTAAATACTATCTCTGTTGTTGGCACAGTCCAGGATCAGAATAAATTAATATTGTCTTCTTTCGTGAATGCGAGCTTTCAAACATGTGATTGACGTGGCCAGTTGAAAATGTTCCTTGACAGGTTTCCATCAAGATATTTCCCCTTTATTTTAAAAGTCCTCCCCGCTGGCTGCTCATAGGAACAAATCGCAACCTTGAGACTGACGTCTGAACCCCACCGTAAAGATTTTCTTCTTTTCTTGTTGCATGCCCAATGTTACATCGATTTGAGGTTGTTTACGCAGACTGACCTGCTAGCCCTGATTTTACTCTTGGTAGAAAACATGTCTTTGAAGCAATTGTGGAAAACCCCTGGGCTTAATGCAGGAGAAATATGTCTCCGAAACCATGGTGATGTCAGATGAATGTGAAAAATGAATCAAGATGTTTCATAGCCCTGGTGTTTTCTTGTATGTATATGTGTTGGATTTTGAGGACTGCAACCTAACGATTGCCGTTTGGGCTTTCCCTAGGATTCTACATGTACATCGAGACGTCCCGCCCCAGGCTGGAAGGAGAAAAGGCCAGACTCGTTAGTCCTGTCTTCAGTGTCGCTCCAAAAAATCCCTATGGAGCGACGAACACAGCCTATTGTTTCAGCTTCTACTATCACATGTACGGACAGCACATAGGTGAGAGAAAGCCAACGACCTTGTCTTTTCACTTTGGGAGAAATAGCAGGAGAAATGTCTGCTTGCGTGAAACAAAGGCACGGGAGGACTGCCAACACTTGCAAGGGCCAGTTGCAACCAAAGGTGGCAAGAGAGGTGATCTTTAAGGTCCCTCCCAACTTACTCTCCTATGACGAGAGGCTGAAAGAGTTGGGGCTGTTCAGCCTGGAGAAGAGAAGGCTCCGGGGAGATCTTCTTGTGGCCTTCCAGTCCCTAAAGGGGCTACAGGAGAGCTGGGGAAGGACTTTTTACTGGGGCATGGAGTGATAGGATGAGGGGGAATGGCTTGAAACTGGAAGAGGGCAGGTTTAGATTGAACATTAGGAAGAAGTTTTTCCCTTTGAGGGTGGTGAGGCACTGTCCCAGGTTGCCCCGAGAGGTTGTTGAGGCCCCATCCCTGGAGGTGTTGAAGGCCAGGCTGGAGGTGGCCTTGGGCAGCCTGGTGTGGTGGGAGGTGTCCCTGCCTATGGCAGGGGGGTTGGAACTCGATGATCTTCAAGGTCCTTTCCAACCTAAACCATTCCATGATTCTATGATTCTAAACCATTCTGTGATGCTATGATAGTGTCCTAATTGCTGTAAAACCGTGTTTTCCACTAATCAGCACGCTAGCAGGAGCCCCTCTTAGGGATGGGAAGTGTTTCATGCATGCGTGAGGTTTTGAGCGTGGGAACTTTAGAGTGCGGAAGCCGAAAAGGAGATATTTGCGAGGATTTTGCCTGATGCTAACAGAGTGCTTTGAGCCACTCCTCGCTGGACTCGGGATCGGGCAATGAGCAGCAGCACTCCTCACGTGGCGGCAGCTGGAGCGGCACAGCCTGTGCGCGACGCAGCAGCACGCGGTTCCTTTGTAAAAGTCGCGAACAATTCGCTCCCAAGCTGTGGGAGTATATATTTTCAAGGTGTATCTGTAAAGCTATTTTTAGTCGTAGTGCTTTCAACACAAGTTTAATTTCTTTGAGTAGTATGAAAAAGAGGTGTGGGGAAAATATAAAAGTCTAAACGCTAGACAGCCCATTTTTCTAAATCCTGTAAATCCCCGTGGGGTGCTCGGTGCTCACCAGTGTGTCAAGAGGCATTCCAGTGCCAAGCTGATCTGACTTGATGTATTTTTATATATATTTCAAGGGCAAGCACATCCTCACTGTGCATTCTGGTGGTTGCTTCGGGAAAGCTTCGCCTGCCTCCGGGTGGAGGTCAGGTTTTAAACAGAGCAGACAAAGTTTACTTAGTTCTGTTAGTTGTCTCTGCGCTGCTGAGCATGTGAAGGCAGCCCCAGGTCTGAGTTCTCCTGGCTCTGGGTTGCGGCGGGAGCTTGGCTGTTTATTGGAGGGAAGCGATCGAGCCATGCTGTGCTTAGTGAAAAAAAAATAGATACTGCCCTGCAAGACTATTTCTTGGTATATGACAGCGAAGAGCAAAGTTACGAACATAAAAGGTCAAAGAGTTTTTCTGGAACCCCCTATGGCAGGGGGGGTTGGAACTCGATGATCTTCAAGGTCCTTTCCAACCTAAACCATTCTATGATTCTATGAATATCTGAGGGATGGAATAAAGTATAAGAAAAACAGGCACGGAGGCTGACGTCTGTCCACAGAACAGTGACCTCTCATTGGTGCAATTTTGGTGTGGTTTAGGTTGTTTGTTTTTTTTTTCTAGGCTACCTTTTCAGCAAGCATCTCTGTCCTTTGCTTTTTTTGCTGAGATTGCCCTTTCTTATTTATGTGTAATTTCTTGAATTGACATGTATAACGCTGGCTGACGGAGGAGCTGACTCACAGGTGAAGATGGTGACAATGATGATTAGTGATCAGAGTTACACAGGTTTTGTTCACGGCAATGCAGACACCTAGTTGTCGAGAACCAAAATTGCTCGATACCACTTTTCTTCTTTAATGGTAAAAAACACAGTTACCATCATTTTAGCTAATGTTCCAAATTATCTACTTTTGAATACATTTGTGCAAAATTACTTATTATTCTCTCTTTAAAGAGCAGACTGACAGAAAAATAGTAAATTAATAGCAACAACCATGCGTTTGAATGCACGCTTAATACACATCTACTAAATTCAGCGTTTGAATTGCTCATAATGACAAAACGTTATGAAACACATGAGAATGCAGCATGCATACAAGAAATAAATTATGAAATCGGCAAATATATACCATTTGATTGCCCAGATGTGAACCCTGTCACTGAAATTGTTCACATGAGGATAATGAAGAGAAAAGAAAACCCTAATGAGTGATGATATTCTAAGACGTCAGTGATTTAAGCGCAATTATTATATGAATAGCCATATTGATGAGGTAACTACTTGAATGAGTTTTTAAAGGTTTGTGGTTTTAGAAATTACTTTGGGTTAGGAAGGGCATTGTTATAACACAATGATTTGCCCAGGCAAATAAAACCGTACCATGACACAGCGTTTCAGATGTTATGCCCTTGTGGTACGGGTGGCCACCAGCCTCCTGGGCTGCCTAAGGCAGAGTATGGCCAGCAGGTTGATGGAGAGACACAGCTGGAGTGCCAGGTCCAGTACTGGGCTCCCCAGTACAGGAGAGACATGGGCTTGCTGAAGAGAATCCAGTTCAGGGCCACAAAGACAATGAAGGGACAGGAGCGTTTCTCATATGGGGAAAGGCTGAGAGAGCTGGGACTGCTCAGTCTGGAGAGGAGAAAGCTCAGGGGGATCTCATAGAATTGTAGAATCACAGCATCATTTAGGTTGGAAAAGACCTTTAAGATCGAGTCCAACCATCAGCCTAACATTGCCAAGTCCACCACTAACCCATGTCCCTCAGCACCACATCTACACGTCTTTTAAATACCTCCAGGGGTGGTGAATCCACCACTTCCCTGGGCAGCCTGTTCCAATGTTTGACAACCCTTTCCATGAAGAATTTTTTCCTAATATCCAATCTAAACCTCCCCTGGCATAACCTGAGGCCATTTCCTCTTGTCCTATCCCTTGGTACTTGGGAGAAGAATCCGACCCCCCCTCCTCACTACAACCTCCTTTCAGGGAGCTGTAGAGAGCAAGAAGGTCTCCGCTCAGCCTGCTTTTCTCCAGGCTGAACACCCCCAGTTCCCTCAGCCGCTCCTCATAAGACGTGTCCTCCAGACCCCTCACCAGCTTTGTAGCCCTTCTCTGGACACGCTCCAGTGCCTCAATGTCTGTCTTGTAGTGAGGGGCCCAAAACTGAACAGAGTACTCGAGGTGGGGCCTCACCAATGTATATGAATACCTGAAGTGAAGGTGTAAAGAAGATGGAACTCAGAGATGCTCAGGGACAGGACAAGAGGCAATGGGCAAAAATTGAAATAGAGGCAATTCTATTTAAACATAAGAAAAATTTGTTTTTGTTTTAGTATGAAGATGATCAAACACTAGCACAGGTTGCCCAGAGATGTTGTGGAGTCTCTGTCCTTGGAGATATCCAGAATCTGATTGCACATGGTCCTGGTCACCCTGCTGTAATCTACCATGCTTTGAGCAGGGGTTTGGACAGTACAAACTCCAGAGATGGCTCCAACCTCAATAATTCTGTGTGAAATATTTAATTTTTAATATTTTTTTCAGAATAGTCCCATTTTGTTAAGGATTAATCCCCTGTAGATAATTGTAAATCTTATTGCTAAAACAGGTTGACTGTTTTCTGACAAGCTGTTGGAAGCCTTGACCCTTCACTGCTGTAGAAGATGATTCTTATCCCCACTTGGGAATGAGTGCTGCCAGTGGGGGCAGCTCTTGGCTGTATTATGCTCTGCCAGCTCACTGATTTCTTCACAAGAGCAGGGTAGGAGCTGCTAACTGAGACCTCGATATGACCTCTGTGCTGAAGGCTCTCTCTTTTGAATAAGCTTGAGCTGCTGATTCTTGACCTGCCTTCGCCAGAAATTTGAAGTGTCTTCAAAGTATCCAACCTGTTCCTTCCCTGGGCCTGGGGACAACATGTTCAGGGAAGATACATGGCCATTAAACTTTGATTTTTCATCCGAAGTGCTGTAGCATCGTTCAGCAGACTTTGGTGCTGCAGCTCAGCATTTCCGCTGGGTTCCTTTATTCTCCCTAGTTCTCGGTATCCATAAGATTTCCAAGCAGTGTTAGGGTTATTATTCCCCAACATAAGAAGGACATGGACCTGCTGGAGCGTGTCCAGAGGAGAGCCACGAGGATGAAAA
>VUYV01000805.1:38481-52870 GCA_008711295.1 Anarhynchus alexandrinus | reverse complement strand
AAGGCCAGGCTGGAGGTGGCCTTGGGCAGCCTGGTGTGGTGGGAGGTGTCCCTGCCTATGGCAGGGGGGTTGGAACTCGATGCTCTTCAAGGTCCTTTCCAACCTAAACCATTCTATGATTCTATGATTCTATGATTCCCATGTCTCAGGGGCAAAGTACTCTTGTTTCCAAAACAGTTTCAGTGCTCATCAAAAAGTTTCTGCACTTCTGACAAGCTTTTGAACGATCCCCAAAAAAGCCCATAAAATCATCGTGGGGTGATGCTCTGTTGCTGGTGTGGACTGGTCTTGGAGGCCTAGAGGAAAAGATACTTAAGCCTCTATTCTTAAAAATGAGAGACCCCGCTGACATCAATTTGAGCACGTGGCTGAAATTTTTGTTTGAAAACAAAAGGCCTACACCAGTTTATCCATCTCAGCTTCTGTGCCTGCGGTTCAGGTCTTCGGTGTCTCTGGAGAAGAGGCAGAAAATTCCTGTTGCGATAAGGACGGGTACTTGGGGAGTTTTCGCAGAGCGCAGATCTGAGATTAGCACTTAGGCTGTGGCACAGCTCTGACGAGATAAACAGGGACCCACATCCCGTGCCACGGCAGTGAGATTCAGAAAGATAAAGTGTTTCTCTACCTGAAATAGATGGCTCTTACTTACAAATCAGATTGTAATTCCTGGCAGATCACACTCCGAGAGTGCCGGCTGCCAGGGAAACTGCACGCGCTTCGCTCCCCATCCCTCAAAAGGAGAAGGTAGATTATCCCTAAAACGTAAGAGAAATAGAAGTTCCCATTACTTGATTTGCAGCAAACAATAAGCCGTTGTTGGGGAACAAGAAAATGAAGAGTCAGTGTCCTTATTGTGTCTCTACATTGAGCCAGAAAGAGGCTGTAATTCCATTATAGCTGTCACCATCTTTTAAAACAATCTGTATTTCCAATTTTTCCATCTGCATCCCAAAACGGGAGATGTCTAATTGAGGCTCCAAGAACAATAATTTTTCTTACCATTAGGGAGCCATCCCAAAGCAAAAAGTGGAAGCACAACGTGCTGTCAGTGAAAGGTGTTCGTGTTTGCACAGTGAGGAGCGCTCAAAATGCCACCCCAGGGTTGCAGCAGGCGACGTCTCCAAAGCACCCTGCACTCTCTTGGCAGGATGCTGCCACAAAGTCAACTTCACTCCTCAATTCACAGTAGTTACTCCTGCCCACTGTTTCTGTCTCCTCCTCAAGAGTCATTTCGTTACCCATTTCTCTGGAGTTTGGAATGGTTTGAAATCTGTAGCTGAATTCTTGCTGGGGACACCTCAGCGTGAACCCTATAGCCAACCCATCCTCCCCCCTACAGCATCACCTTTGCAAAGGCCATGTGGCTTTTCCAAAGCCTTCCTGGCAGAATTTCGAGGATGCGCATGTGTTGCAGGTGGCGTTAGTTAAGTTTTCAGCAGCGTTTGGGGCAGATCTAGCGGTGAGGGTCAGGCAGGTACATCCATACTAACCAACCACCTGGGCAACGACTGAGCACATCTGGTACGGTAGCGGCTGGTTTGTATTTTAAGTAAGACTGCTATCATTTTGAAGAAATTATGTGACACTGTCACGGTCCACTCCTCGGTGGACGTGTGATGGTTCGTTTCAGATGTGATCTCGAAGCGCAAAAAGAAATGGCATCAGGCCCAGGGAGTTATGCTTTCAACACACAATCACTTTATTGGTTTTGCCCGTAAAGCGGCTTGCGATAGAAAGAAGGAAGAATAGGAAAGATGAGGTAAAAAGGGGGGAAAGAGGATTATAGCTACCACCACGGGTCCACCGGTGTCCCGATGGTCCCGAATCCAGAAGGCGTTCCGCTGCTTCTACTACGACCATCGTGGTCTCTCGGTGGGGAAGATCTTCAGATATTCAGCTGCTGAGGAACCATCTTTTATGCTAGGTAGCACACCTTGCTCCTCCTTGGACCCACCTCCACTCCACCTCTGTCCCGTGGAAAGGTGCCAATCTCCGCCTGTCTGGAGTAAGGCTTCCACGCATGCCCGGAGAGGAGGGTCTGAGGCGTGGTTAGCTTTGGAGGCGGGTAGCTTCTTACCAGGAGGTGTGTTTTTATATTATAATGACATTATAATGAGGAAAGTTCAACTGAGGTTCGAGATTACTTCATCGGTACTGGCATAGCCATTGCGATCCATCTTTTTCGACAGCAGTTCTCTGCTTTGCTGCTCCAGTAGAATAGGCTTGTACCAGGTAACGACACTGTTCGTACCTTTGTACCATGGTAACGACACTGCTCGTACTTCAGTCCCTTCTCCAGGGTTTCCACATCTGATAACAACCAGCTCAGCGAGCCACTGCAAACTCATGTCAAGATGTTAGTCCAGGTTTTGGGGCCTAGTCCCTGATGACAATGTTGAGACAATACCGATCTTCTGATCGACTCTTACAGACACACAGAGGCTGAGTATGCCATGAACAATCTTAAATCTCTGTAAGGTCAGCAGTGATGAAAGTACATGCTTTTGATACCTAAATTATTCAGTTATTCCAAAGAGCCTGGCGGCATGGGCTGTATCAGCCTGCACAAACAGGTGAAACAATTAGCTGGCAGTTCATCCCTTGCTTGATACGGGCATTGCTTTTTGTCTTTTAGGAAAAATAACTTTATATATAACTCTATTTTATAACTTTAGGCAGCCTTCTCTAAGACCCAGCCTTTTTCCAGACAGTACACCCAGTGCAGCTGTTGAAAAACAAAGTCTTGGTGAGAAGCAGATGGGAAGGAAGGGAGAACTGTTTAAGCCGAATAATACAAACCTCTCCCGAAAGCTGCCGTTGTTGATGGAAGAGGGCCGGGGCTGAGCAGCTGCTTGGTGCGAGCGGCCCTGTGACGCGTTACTGGGCTGGGGCTGCGGGGAGAATCTCCCTTCTCGCGCGCCCGTTCTCGTTCAGGTCCTTTCGTTTCACCCAGGAGCGCGCGTGCGGGCAGAGACAGACCATCCTTGTTAAAAGTCGTGTTTCCTTCGCGCTGCTCCCGCGCCCTCCCCTGCGTTTGCGAAATAAAGCGCTGCAGTGGGAGGCGGGTGGGAGACACGGTGCCGCCCGGTCGCTCCGGCGAGCATCGCTTGCCCCACCTCCTTCAAAGAAGATGTATGGCCTCATTCTGGGCACCCCGGTGAAATAGCCGTGATGAGAATCTTTGCTGCTCCATTACGCGTTTCCCCTTATGTTTTTTCAAGGCACCGAGTTTCGCTGTTGGTAGAAATAAGAACTTTTTATTAGCAGGAGCTGAGTCACTGTGCAGCTGCCTCAGATCTGAGTGGTTTCGTTGCAAATATAATTTGTATGAGCTTCCCAGCTGCCATTCCAAGCTCCCTAAAAAACAAGGTGTCTCGCGTGAACTTGACTGCCTGAACTTTCTCCAATGAAGGCAAAGGCACTGATTTACGTAGTACAAAGAGGCACCGCTGCCCCACGCCTCTGCAGATAAGAGCGGTGAGCAAGAAGGAACAAAATCTCCAAACTAGGTGAATTACTGAACCCTGCTAAGTGAAGTCGATGCATTTGCTGTCTCTTGGTGCACCAAGGCGGCCTGGCTTCTGTTCGTGGTCAGAGGCAGGGCTGTTACTGGGAGGGAAGGGCTGCCAAATGCAGACAATCCGTTACCTGTTGGAAATAATGGAGAAATAATGGTCTGTGCTGGAACCAGTAGCCTAATGGTTGTTGGTGGGGCAAGACCCGGGGCTGTGGGTTTTTTTCTCCACGGTGAGGGACAACTTTTCCAAAGTTATTTGAATTTAGAGGATTATGTTTTCCTTCAGCGATACTCCTTAGTGGTAGTAAAGGCATCACATCTATTCTGAGATGGATTTGCCAGGCTCTAGGGCACTCCATTAGAAGTTGGACAGTCTTTATAAGCGAGAGCCAAGCGTAAGGCAACCAAGTTGCTTATTTATCCTTGGGTTAGGAGGTTAGAAGTGCCTTGTTTGCACTAAAGCACAGAAAACTCCTTTTTGCCCATCTCACCCCGGGAAGCCCCATCTCCTTCCCGAGCTGCGGGGAGCAATGGGTGTGATCACGCTGCCTGCTCGGTTTGCCTTTGCTGTGAATCCACATCAGCGGTTCACAGTGTTCCCAAGTTTAAAAGTTTTTGAGTTTACGACAAGAAGCTCTCCACATCCACCCAAACCTCGCAGAGGCCTGTGTGAAACGGGACGGGGAGGGAGCAGGGTACCGCTGCTGTACCCAGCTGTCATGGTTTAGGCCAAATGGGCTACTGGGGACCTGGGGGACCCCAGATGGGACCGACAGATGCTCCCCTCTACCCCTCTTCAAAGAGAGAGGCAGAGGAGGAAAAAGAGACTTAGGAGTTTAGAAGGAACTAAACTACTTTAATGAAATATTAATAATAAAATAAAAAGAAATAATGAAAAATATATACAAAACCGTATCAAGCTCCCGAGATGACAATCACGACACCGGCTGGCACTGGGGCAGTCCCAGGCTGGACTCGGTGACGGATGGGAACTGGATTCCGGATCTGCATTCAGGATGGGGATCACAGGCAGACGAACAGAGTCCTCCTCAGACGTCGGCCATTGAAGGAAGAGCGCTGACCCTTTGGTCCCTCAGCTTTTATACTGAGCATGAGGCAGATGGGATGGAATACCCCGTTGGTCAGTTTGGGGTCACCTGTCCTGTCCGCTCCTCCCCGCAGGTGGGACCCCACTATGCTTTTCCGCTTCCGACCCTCCAACGGGGCAAATACCAAAGTTGGTTGCCCTTGGGGGTGATAGCAATGAGTATAAGCAGAGCCTCTCTGCATGCCATGCCTGGGATCAGCTACAGACATTGGTCTGATCACTCTGAGAGAGTGAACATTGTCTGCACAATATGCCATTAATTTCAGTAGTGAGAAGAGGCCCAGCTAAGAAGCGAAGTTACTGAACAAAATTGGTTCTGTTTTACCTCAAACCCAGCACCGCCGCTCTATCGGAGAGCCTAACCAATTCCAGTTCTCCACCTCTCTTCTAGGAAGCCTGAACGTTTACCTGCGGTTGAAAGGTCAGACTGCGATAGAGAACCCGTTGTGGTCTTCAAGTGGAAATAAGGGGCAGCACTGGAACCAAGCTCGCGTTAATATAAACCCCCCGACTTCATTTCAGGTAATGGCTTCTGCATCGCTTCACCGCGCACAATCACTACACGCCAGGAATGGGACTATTTGGGTTTTGGAGTGGGGGGAGACCTGTGTATGCTGATGCTTTCCTTCTGACACAGGATTTCACAGCTTCATTTCAGTGCCGAGAGCTGCTTTATGGACAGATAATTGCTCTCCTTGCTGTAAATAGGTGAGCACCGTAGAGCTTAATAATGGGCACTTTAATGGCAGAACAGCAGCTATTTGCTTGAAGACGAAATGTCTTTCAGTTTTCAGAAGATGCTGTTAGCCGATAGAAAATGTTTTTATTTTGGATTAGCCACTGGAATACATAATTACCTCCTGTGAAATAATTTTTAGCGTCCTGTGTTAGAGGAAATACACGACTTTTCTGCAGAAAAAGGAACGATCTCCGAGTCGTTGCTGAAAGGGACGGCGGCAGCAGCGCTGGCCGCACAGGGCTCCCGGTGCGGCGGAGCCGCGCGCCGCGATCGCCAGGCTCGTGCAAGTTCTGACGGGTTTTTCCCACATTTCGCTTTTGGTTTGACGGTGAGATGCTGAGAGACTGTTACAGGCGGTTCTCGTTCACGCTGTGAGCTGTTTGTAACTGGAACAGACCCAAAAAGGCAGCTGCCGCCAGTAAGCCCTTGGCGTGTTGGGGGCTGGGAGTGTCGGTGTGGAAGGGGGGAGTCACAGGCGGTGCGATGTCCTCCCGGCTCCTCCCTCCCCTCCCTGTAACCGCCGTCTCCCCTGGGGAGGATGGCGGCTTTTGGGAAAAAGAGTCATTCGGTACCTTAAACGTGCAGATTGGGATTCACTTTATGGCTAATTACTGATCCGGACTCTTTGTTTTTATTTCCATGCGTGAGAGGCAATGACAGGAGAGAAATGATTTGGTAGAGGCGGTCACAGAAGCATTGCATGGGGGGAAATGAGAGGAAAACCGAAGGAGAGCGATATGTGAAATATAGCGTTACATGATGGTGGAGCGGAGCAAAGTGGCAGAATTGGGGAGGAGGAGTGCGGAGAAGAGGGACGCGTTAAAGTACCCTCAGAGCATGGGGCCAAGTCGAAGGGAGCCGATGAGAGGGGGCGAGCTTGGCGTTGGGGAAGTCAGGGTAAATCCAAGAAGTCTGAACAGCGAAGGCGAGAAAAATGATTTGGTGTCCGAACATAATGAACAGACTGGTAAAGGGAGAGAGGAGATGGCTGGGGAAGCTGAAACTGAAGTGATCACGATTGTGTCTGAGAGGGATTCCCAAGTCCTGGCTAGGCCTTAGCAGAAGCAGGAGAAGGATGAGGACATCAGCTCCGGGCAGAGAGATGGAAAGGATTTGGCACCAGCAATGAAAAGGAGTGGAGGAGAGTGATAGGGTGCAAACTTGGGGTCACCTCATCAGCATGGAGAGGAGGGCATGGGTTTGGGTGGAAGGGTCTGGGGTGTCTGCCTTGCACGGGGCAGGCGGGGTGAGACATCGGCAGAGCAGCTCCCGGTACCCACGTTACTGCTTTCATGGTGGTGTCTGAGCATCGGCCATTTCACGGGGCCCCGTTACCTTCAGAAGAGTTACAGGGGTCACTTCTGCTACTGGTGCACCTCACTGGCGTTGCTTTAAAACCATATTCACTGGGACCACCAGCCGGTACGCAAAATGGAAGCTCCTCTGCTTGGCTATTTTTCACCTCTTACATTGTTGTGTTTAAAGACTTCAGCATGAAATGAGTGTAAAGCCGTGAAGCTCTGCACAAATATAACAAATAAATGTCAGAGTGGTTGGAACCTTAAATTACATTTTAGCAGCTCTTGCATCAAACAAGTAGGAAAGAATATAAACCTCCCAGTTAAATTTAAGGAGAGTGAATTGAAGTGAATCTTTGCAGTAAAACAGTGCACTGACACAGAAATTAGAACTTTTTATAGGTTAATTTATATGAGTAAAAGTGCAGCCCAGATTTGTTTTGTACCTTCCCAGTCCCTGTGATATATAGCAAAGCTTCAGCCGTGAAGAACTGAGAGGGCTACAGTGCTTTGAATCAGAAAAAGTATTGCATAAAAGCTGTCTCAGTAAGATATTCACTTGTTAAGTATTTTTAAAGAATAAACACCAAAAAAAAAGAGAGCACATGGAAGTGATGCATCGCATGCTGGCACCTGGGAAGGTGTCAGGTTTAGTTCAGATTCGAGCAGGAGCGCTGCCACCGCCTTCAGCTGCGCTTTCCTTGACACCTTCTTGTGTCAAAGACGGGGGTTTTTTTGCAAAAGATGGACTGATCTGCNGGAAGTGATGCATCGCATGCTGGCACCTGGGAAGGTGTCAGGTTTAGTTCAGATTTGAGCAGGAGCGCTGCCACCGCCTTTAGCTGCGCTTTCCTTGACACCTTCTTGTGTCAAAGACGGGGGTTTTTTTTGCAAAAGATGGACTGATCTGCCCTGAAGTTAATGACCCCGCCGGGCCACGGAGGGTCTCAGCCCCTTGCAGCAAATGTAAGGGTTTACACCCTCATCATCACGCTGTGCGGCTGGGTTCATTCATGAGGGTCCTCTCTACTTATTAGAAGACTGACCAGGAGGGTAAAATCTGTCTGAAATCCTGTTGAAGAAGCCCAAGCTGAGTCCCCCGGAGACGCTCAGAATACCTCTGGATGCTCTACAGGGGCTAATTTCCAATTCCCCTGCCAGGAGAGCAGAGTGGCCTTTGCTGTACACGTAAGCCCCTCTATTCTCCAGCCGAATGCGGTATTTTTAACAACAGCTTTGTAAAGTCACGGCCGCGCAGCTAATCGGGTTTGCGGGATGCTGATTGGGGAATTCGGATCATCTGGCGCCTCCTGCAAAGCGCTGTGAGGGGCGGGCTGGATCGTGCTCCCTGCCTTGCCAGCACTCATCTGCAGTGATTTGTTCCGAGCGTGCGGCCAAGCTGGCTCATAACAACCCGTCTCTCAGGCCCATAAACACACTGCCAAATGCAGATTTTAATTAAATGCTGGCCGTTGTATTTGTATAGAGTCCTTTTGTCTGGAAACAGTGTTTTTCATTATCGGGAAAGATTTGACTTTAAACTCCACTGACTGGCGATACGCCCGCTGCCAAGGAGCAGGAGGGCAAGCTGTACTTTGGGGGAGAAGAGAAGACACTTTCTTCTCCAGCTGAATGCTTCCCATCGTCAGAGGCAGAGTCGAAAAATTGTCAGAGGGATAATTACTTGAGACACTGTTTTCAGACAACAGGGCAAATTATGGAAAAACTTACCGTTTCCCCCAATTACAGTTCCCCATTGCATTAATATCCACCTTGTTATAGTAATTAACCTACAGCGCTGCACTTCAATAAAATACCAATGGAGTCTCCTGCTCCAAACGCAGAGCTTTCACCTTTATTTAGTGCTCCCAGCACAGACCTCGCCACCTGGCTTAGGAGACACCAGGCAGCCTGTAAATACGTGCCTTATATTGCCAGCTTGCCGCTGCAGGGCCAGGCGCCCACCGGGGATGCTCAGCGTAGCAAAAGGAGGAGATGTGCCCGTGGCTGAGGTTGAGGGACATGCCTTCCGTGGAAAGGCGGAGCAAAGCATTGCCTGCGCATTGCGATGTCTGGTGGCAGCGCTCCCCAGTTCAAGAAGGGCAGAGAAGTGCTGGAGAGGGTCCAGCAAAGGGCTACAAAGGTGATGAGGGGATTGGAGCATCTTTCTTAGGAGGAAAGGCTGAGGGACTTGGGTCTTTTTAGTCTGGAGAAGAGAAGACTGAGGGGGGATCTTATCAAAGCTTATAAATCCTTAAAGGCAGGGTGCCAGGGGGATGGGAACAGTCTTTTTCCAGTGGTGCCCAGTGACAGGACAAGAGGGAACGGGCAGAAACTTGAACATAGGAAGTTCCATCTTAACATAAGGAGGAGCATCTTTACTTTGAGTGTGGCAGAGCACTGGCACAGGCTGCCCAGAGAGGTGGGGGAGTCTCCCACTCTGGAGCCATCCCAAACCCGCCTGGACACCGTCCTGTGCCACTGCTGGAGGTGCCCCTGCTCTGGCAAAGGGGTGGCACTGGATGATCTCCAGAGGTCCCTTCCAACCCTGACCAGTCTGGGATTCTGTGATCCCGCACCGTTGTGATACGGTCCTTGGGTGACACGCATCCGCCTGGACCAGCTACCGGACCCCTGTGATTTATAGGGTCATCTTCCACTGCCCCGAGTGTTTACTCATCGTTTATAATGAAAGGTATTGATGTCAAATGAGCAGCTCCGGTTGAACTGTGTTAATGAGCAAAGAAACGTCGGATGCTGCCAAAAGAAGAGGTTCGGCTCTGTGTCCTGCTGCAATCAATGACAACAGAGCGAGCCCATCCGAGTGCCCCAGACATCTCCCTGATGCAGTTAGATCATTATGAAGTGTAATTTAAGTATTTTGCTCCAGATGGAATTAATATTTTTTTTTTCAAATTGACTCTACCCCCAAGAGTTAATGTCTCCATTAGTGCCACAGCACGCCCTTATAAAATTCATTGAATTTCATGCATATATTGTTGCAGATTAAAGTTAAAAAACTTGTCATCTAAGTTAACCAAAAATATTTCAAAGGACTTGGGGGGAGGGGGGCGGTGAGGAGAGATAACTGTGCAAATGCTGCTGCATGGGAAATATATTCCTTACATAATGCCTTCATCTCTTTAGAAAGGCTTTGAAGTTTTCTAGTGAATAAATTTCTCGCAACACAGAATGAGTCCGCTCTTCTGCAAAGCTAATTAAGCAGCAGTATGGCAGAAGAGCATCACATCGGGTTTGGGGAAGGAGAGCAGATAACTTTGTTTCTTTAGTACAATAGTTATCCTTAGCTAACTCCACTCTCGTGAGACCCCACCTGGAGTACTGCGTCCAGCTCTGGAGTCCCCAACAGAAGAAGGACATGGACCTGCTGGAGCGGGGCCAGAGGAGAGCCATGAGGATGATGCGAGGGCTGGAGCACCTCTCCTATGAGGAGAGGCTGAAAGAGTTGGGGCTGTTCAGCCTGGAGAAGAGAAGGCTCCGGGGAGATCTTCTTGCGGCCTTCCAGTCCCTAAAGGGGGCCTACAGGAGAGCTGGGGAAGGACTTTTTACTGGGGCATGGAGTGATAGGACGAGGGGGAATGGCTTCAAACTGGAAGAGGGCAGGTTTAGACTGAACATGAGGAAGAAGTTTTTCACTGTGAGGGTGGTGAGGCACTGTCCCAGGTTGCCCAGAGAGGTTGTTGAGGCCCCATCCCTGGAGGTGTTCAAGGCCAGGCTGGACGTGGCCTTGGGCAGCCTGGTGTGGTGGGAGGTGTCCCTGCCTATGGCAGGGGGGTTGGAACTCGATGATCTTCAAGGTCCTTTCCAACCTAAACCGTTCTATGATTCTATAATAACGAACAGTATGGCAAATAGTATTACTGACCGTGCAACAAGCCATCCATCTGCATACAGGCACCATTTCCTCTCTCAGCTGTAGCAGTTGGGGTTTCAGACTAGGAATATTTGAACAGAAAGCGATTAATAGGACTGTGAAATCACAGGCATTCATTTAGCAGAGGTTAAAGTCTTAAAGAGAAGTAGAATCTCTACCCTGACCCTCTCTGTGATAAAACACATCACAGTGTCCTCTGATAAATATAAAACCATTCCTAGAAGGGATCAAAGCTTCTAGGCATGATGATGAGCTGCTAAAAGGGGCAGGAGAGAAGCGGGGCTGTCACTGTCATCAATTCCTGCGGCAGCAGGAGGTCTGGGAGGTTAAAATTCACCAAGGTGATCACAGGAGATCATTGTGGGATCTCAGGGGATCCAAAGTACTATGAGGGTGGTGAGCCCCTGGCGCGGGTTGCCCAGAGAAGCTGTGGCTGCCCCATCCCTGGAGGTGTTCAAGGCCAGGTTGGGTGAGGCTTGGAGCAACCTGGTCTGGTGGGAAGTGCCCCTGCCCATGGCAGGGGGGTTGGATGAGATGGTCTTTAAGGTCCCTTCTAGCCTAAACCATTCTATGATTCTGTGAATCACAGGTGGTCCCTTCCCCACCCCTTGAGATAAATTTAGCCTTTGCATTATGGGTGAAGGAACAGCAGACTGGCTCCTGAGAGGTTTCTTCCAAGCTCTCATGGCCCAGGGGAAGGTTGCAGGGTGGCAGCTCCTCTCCTCCTCCTGCCATCAGAGAGGTACCACTGGGGTGCAGATGAGCGAGCCCAGTGTGGGAGATAAGGTGGGAGGAACCGGTTGGGCCACCTTCAAGAGCCAGAAACCTCGGTTTACTGCAGAGTTTTTCTGGCTCCTGTGTGTCTTCATGTGGTCTGTGGTCGAGTGGATGCTCCGTCCTCCAACACCTTGCAGATGCTGTTCTTCAAGCTGTGCCTCTGCTGTTCGCTTCAGGTGGCAGGATTTTCTGGGAAAAAACCACCCCAAATCTTTTTAAAACTTTTCCTCTGTTTAATCCTGTTCTTTGCTGCGGGAATGTCGTACTTACATAAATACATTACAGTTAGAGCATAGTGGCGAAGCTGAGCTGGAGACATAAGGTAGACAACTGGGCAGACGACGAGCAGCTCTGCTATTTTTCAGCTCATTTTGAAGTGCAAAAGCCTCCATGTCTCCCACATCCTCTGTGTTCACCTTACGAGTGCGTGTGAGCTCAGTTGTGTTTTTTCTGCATGATGGAAAGTGTTTGTACGTTATTCCAAGCCCACCTGTGCAGTTTAACGCTATGCAAAATGCAGCTGAAGGTTTTCCATTCATCACCCTCTGATCTGCTGCTTCTTGATTTCTTCATAGCTCATATTTGAAGGGATCCGGGGCCCTGGCATCGAAGGCGATATTGCTATTGATGACGTATCAATTGTGGAAGGAGAGTGTATGAAATCAGACCAACCGGCCAACAGTAAGTGCCTCTTCCATACTGGAAGGGGGGGAACAAATTGCTTCTCATGGTTATAAATTTGAGACATCTCCTGAAATGGATTTTCTCCAGGAGAACAACATATTGTTCGGTTCAGCTGGAGAAGCTTAAAGTGAAAAGTTTTCCTTGGAAGCAAGCTCTGGAGTCAAAATGCCTTTGCTCCGATAGGAAGGTGCTGGTTCAGCAGCGATGGGAGTGAAAGGCTGATGGGCATTCAGCAGCGGCGAGAGCAGGGGCTGCGCTCCGTGGTGGGGCTGGGCTGGGCGCCCGTGATCCGAGATGGGCAGACAGATAAAGCACCATTTAAAAAAAAATGGTTGGGGGTCCAAACAATATTAAATTAATGAATATCAGCATTGGGATTCCCTGTGGGCCTTGTTTCATCCCTCCACCCCCACGCGTGCATTACAATACGGACCGTAACTACACAGCCAGGTGGGTTTTTATCCCAACATCTCCTCCCTCCTTCACTTGGCGAGCGCTTTTCTTGTCCCCTCTTTGTAGGAGGTGACCTCGAAGAGCGCTGTCCCTACAGAGACCAGGGCTCTGCCAGGGGAGGTCGGTGGCACTCGGTGTGACACCTAATTGCCCTCCACCCTGTTGTCCTCCATGTTGGTGTGTAGGACAGGTTATGGTGGCCAAGCCTTTTATCTTCTGAGCCTTGTAGCAATGCTGAGTGTGTCTGGGCAGCTCTTTAACTCTACCTTTTTCCCCCCTTTTTGTAGATTTACGATCAGGTGCTGTTGGGACATTAGCGCATAT
This sequence comes from Anarhynchus alexandrinus, assembly GCA_008711295.1. Lineage (NCBI taxonomy): Eukaryota > Metazoa > Chordata > Aves > Charadriiformes > Charadriidae > Anarhynchus > Anarhynchus alexandrinus. The sequence goes on along the minus strand of VUYV01000805.1, from coordinate 40,075 downwards.
ACGACTTATCCCAGTTATCATCCTCATGTCTGTCTTAAGTCATCAGAGGTGACCTTATCCTGGCAGAGGCTACAAAAGATTCACCAGGCACTGGCATGAAGAAAGAGTCTTTGTAAAATGGACATTTAAAAACAAACTACCAAAGATTCCTCCACTGACTGACTCAAAAGTTAAATAAATACATAAATAAATAATAAAAAAAAATAATTAAAAAGCACTGGGGACATAAAAGGCATCACAGGAGTGTAACTCACTATGAACCACGCGTGAGAACGAGATCTGGCCTAAGTAAGGAAGAGACCTTCAGGTGCTTTTGTGGTCAATAATGAATACAGCATCATCTGGTTGAACTCTCGGAAAAGAGCTATAGAAACCCTTGTCAAAGCACAAAGTCATGGCTGGTTTTGTTTCAAATGAATAGTTTGCTTGTTACCATGGAAACCTAATGGCCTGCCAAAAAAAAAAAAAAAGAAAAAAAGAGGAAAAAAAAAAAAAAAAAAAAAGGAAGGCGAGAGAGAGGAAATAAAAACAAAAACAGAGAGAGAGAGAGAGAGAAACACCTCACTGTAAACAGGGTATGTGAAGAGCTGGCATTCATTTTCCCTTCAAGAAGGTTTTTAGTATAGAGGTAAATAAATGTAGGCCCTTTCTACTTTGGCTGTCACCTCCCCTAGAGGATAACCCTAAATCAGAGCTGTTTTAAGACATTTATGTTTCATTTCTCACGGCTATGCTTGATAACTGTATGCTGTCTCCTTTTGCATGCATTACTATCCAGGGTGCGCGACCTGGGCTTACATATTACACAGGCTTATCGGAGTTTGCTTGCGGCCACTCGAACACCCCTCTCCCCTCCCCAACTAAGTCATCTGTTCTAATGAAGTGAAGAAACCAAACCACCGTCTTTTATAAATTGCCATGGAAACCAAGTGCCTTCAATGAAACAAGCCTGATTTAAAAAAAAAATAAAAATAAAATAATAATAATAATTTCAACACAGAAGCTTGCACTGCTAAAATGTGGTTTGTGCAAACTATTTTCTGAACAAACTACGGAGCCTGGGTGTGCAGACTGCAGGCAAGGAGACGGAGCCGCTTCTGGAGATGGATGGACCTAAGCTGCTGCGTAAGCCCTTTTGGATGAGATATGTGTTGTTTAACCTTCCAGACAGCCATGGCCTTTCAGCTTATTATCCATTAGAAAATAGCTTCCGTTGGTCCTGGAAATGGGAGCAGCACTCTTTCTTTTTTTTTTNNNNGTTGTTGTTGTTGTTGGGTTTTTTTTCAGGTTATCAAGTGGGTCAACCAGAGGAAAAGGTTGTTAAGATACACTTAGCGCAGAAGGTGGTAAAACGCAGGAGTGGTTTTTCTTACTCTAAACCTCCCTTTCGTGAGGCAGTCGGCCCCGGCGCCGGCGGGACGGGGAGGCGTGCGCGCGCGGGGGACGGCAGCGCCTACCGAGACGCCGCGCGAAGCGCAGAGCTCTCGGCAAACCGAGCGCCGGGGGTGCCGTGCCTCTGCCCTGCAGCCAGACTCTGAGCAGAGCGCGAAAGATTATTTTGTTATTGTAGCGAAATTTAAAAAAAAAAAAAAAA
>VUYV01000805.1:5139-38466 GCA_008711295.1 Anarhynchus alexandrinus | reverse complement strand
TTTATTTTAGAAAAAATAAAAAAAAAAAAAAAAAATTAAAAAAAAAAAAAAAATCCACTTTTACAACAGAAAAAATAAAAGCTGGACCAATGGTTTTGAGCTGCCCGAACACGTACCGTTAGCCAGCCGGTTTTTCCACTGCATTGTAAAGTTCCCTTACAGTTGGTTATGACAATTTGAAGACCTTTTTCCTTAAATTATCGCAGCTTTTAACTTCATTTCAAAGATTTCAAAGACATTTCAAAGTCTTTTAACTTCAAAAAAAAAAAAAAGACTTTTGTCTAAAGAAGAGTATTATTATTATAATTATTATAATTATTATTCTTCTGTGTTCTCTCGACACCCTAGGATTAAAAAAAACCCTAATATGCAAGTAATTGGAGTACAAACATGAAAACAAACAACCAAACAAGTACAACATTTGCAAATATGAGTATAAAAAAGCACAACGAGATGCAGTAAAACAATGACAAGGCTTGATTTTTTTTTTATTCTGTAGAGAAATGTTTGTGCAAATTCAGTAATTCAACTGAAGAGATAATTTTACAGCTATGTTCAATAAAGCCTCTTTCCAGGTAAGGTATGCCACGTGGTACGTGTGTTTGTTGAGCAATGTGCCCCAGTTGGGTGCGACTGGGATGGCTTGGTTTTTCCCCTGATAAACTGGTGTTGTCTGAAGATACGGTGGTCCATACCGGTGATGCTCGGGGGATGGTGCCTTCCAAGGATGCTGCCGGCTCCCTGGTTTGTAGGCGGTTTGTGGTGTCTGTAGTCCCCCGCACCATGGTGGGAAGGCTGCTTGGAAGACTGGGAGCTCTGAGTCTGGATGGACTGTGAGGTTTGACACCCTTTAAAAAAAAAAAAGGCAAATTTCCCACGGGCAAGCACTGGATTTTAGTTGTGGATGGAGGAGGAGGTCAGGTATGGCGAGACCCTGATGCAGATTTTTACTGAGGAGGTTGGTGTGTCTCGTAATTCGGGATTTGTGGAAGCCGAAACTTCACGCGCGCCTCCTCCCGCTGATCTCGCGTGAAAGCCACAGAACTGTGGGATCATCCGAGAGGTTTCTCTGCGGGTGCTTTTGGCGGCACTGTCTTCGGAGGGGCCAGCGTTGCCCGAGGCTGCCGGGAGCCCTGCCAGAAGTGGACGCGCGGGGTTTTGGCAGCAGACTCTCCTGTTAATGTTTCCTGTTCTGTCTTTAACCATCACGTGATCTGGGCGGCTCCTTTTTTGCTCATTTTCTAGTGGGAGCAGCAGCTGCAGCGATGGTCCCGGCTGGAGCTGGGCTGGAGCCACAGCAGGTGCTGCACGAGGTCCCCGACCAGCAGCGCTTCGCCACGCCGAGCTGAGGACAAGCCTTGTTCTGCTGTGTTTTGTGACACCCGGTTTCACTGTCCTGAAGCAGATGAAACAGGGAATATGGGGGGAAAAAAAGGAAAGAGTGGCCATCTGTCAATCATTTTGAAGTCAAACGTGAAACATTCCATTTCTTTTCCAATATTTTCCCATTTTTCCCTCTAATTTTTCCCTTCCAAAAATAGACTCAAAGTAAACTGAAATTTGGACGCCCGTTGATCAGCACAGGCCAGGAGAAGCATCTCTGAAGTGCCGGGCAGAGCTGGGGCAGCAGGGCTGACGGCGGCGGCGTGATGGGAGACTCCGTGGGAAGGGAGGATTTGGAAAGCCCCCTGCGATGTCCTCTCAGCTGTGGTGAAGACAGCCTGAAGATAATGAAACGGAGATCGTGCTTGCTTGTTTACCTAAGACTGCAAACTGAAATCCATATTTCCTTTTTGTCTTTTGATTTTTCTTCCCCTTGGTCGAGGACCATGTTGAGTGTCTGATAAAGGCTTTCAATTGACAGCCAAAGATCACAGTTGTCTTCTTTCGGGGCAGGATAATCTATTTGTCCTGAAAAGCTTAGATCTTTGTGAGAAGGGAAGTTTATTTCCCATGCCCATTTCAGTTTTACTCTGCTTGCTTGGGTGCAGAAGAAGGTGCTAAGAAAAGCTGGTTTTCTCTTTCAGATGTTGGTTTAGGAGGAGGGTTATCTTTACATTCCTAATGCGAGCCGCTGGAAAGGCAATTGGGATTTGACTTTGACTGGGCCATGAGCAAGAAGTACAAACCGAGATATGTGTTTCCTAGTCTTGATTTTTTTTTTACTTTTTCATTTTGGCGTGAAAATGAATGTAGTATTTGTAAAATACAGGAACAGGTTGGAACAGGTTGCCCAGAGAGGTTGTTGAGGCCCCATCCCTGGAGGTGTTCAAGGCCAGGCTGGACGTGGCCTTGGGCAGCCTGGTGTGGTGGGAGGTGTCCCTGCCTATGGCAGGGGGGTTGGAACTCGATGATCTTCAAGGTCCTTTCCAACCTAAACCATTCTATGATTCTATGAAAAGTTTTGGACGGACAATCAAAGGAAGTTTGAACTGGCAGCTTTTCTATGAAATTTGCTAAATGATTCCGTTCTTGGGTGTCCAAGCTAGTAATGTTTCTGATGGATTTTTAAATTGGACATCAAATGCATAATTGTGCAAATGTGGACTTCACAGTGACTACAACAGTTGGCTGTTGGGATCAGGGACCATGACTTCTGTAGGGGTGGTTGTAGGAGTTAGCTGGGCATTCCCAAGGTGGAGGTAGGTGGAGCCCATGATAAACTTTCCAATTGTTTTAAATTCTTTCTCAGGATGATCTGGGAGAATAAGGACATTATTAGAGTCCTCCCCTTTCATTGCCTCCAACAATGCCATGCGAGTTCATTTCTGTCACAAAGCAGGTAGCTCGAATGTGAAATCCCATGTACAATTATGAAGTTCTTTGACCTCACTGTGCTACCGACCCACCGCTTCTCCAGCCGGCTCCAGCCAGGCTTGAATCCTGGATGGGATGCACAGGAGGGATGAAAGAGCATAGACTAAAAGGGGGCAAACACATTACAAACCACACTACAAAGGCACAGTTACGATTTGAAGGCAGGAGCAGGTCCTTGAGAGCCCATCAAAGTGGCAATGGCTTATGTGATGAAGGCGTTAACTAGTGGAGGATCTTCACACTGAGCTAATCTCATATCAGCCAGTTTTTGAAGACTGTTTTCTAAGGGTGTGCTACCGCCAGGCCCACAGAAATCCCTGGACATGTGAAATTTCCTCTTAATTTGGGAGAGGAACTGCTGGTTCACCCAGATGAGATGGAGCTGCAGCTGCCAGTGCCTGTATGGCTGCAAGCCCCATGCACAAGGACCGACCTCCGCTGATGCCGGAGCAGTTTCCTTCTTGACACCCAGGACTTGCATCTCTGCTGCATTCACCGGTGTAAATGGCGTAATTTAGTTTGAACAGCTTTTGGAGCAATTAGGATCCCCAAACTTTAAAACTGAGTTAATCGGTTAAAACATCAGCTTTTTATTCACTTTTGGTTTCTCTTTTACTGCCTTGTAAGGTCAGCGAAATCCCTTTGTAGTGAGTAGTTTAGTCAGAATGATCTACTTTTTTTCCACCCTTAGTGGAAGAGGCTTACCTGCTTTTATTTTTGGAGGGTTTACTCGCTAGTAATGTTTTTTCATGTTTCAAAGGATAATTGAAACTCTCTTCCTCCCCGAGAAGAACTGTGATCCATCAGAAGAATGGCTTTCTAGAGCAGTTCAATAAAAAAGATACAGTTTGGTATTATAGGCACTCTCTGCCTATATATGCTAATAAAGAGATTGGGTGCCATCTGGATTAATTCTTGTATTTTCCCATAAAACTATAAAAAGCTATAAAAAAGCTCGTTATTACATTTCTGATTTTTTTTTTTCCCTCCAACAAAGCAACACCACAGGAGTGCGCTCCCTCGTTTACGGCTGCCCCACCGCGATGCCAGTGTCCGTCTCAGCAGCACAGGAGGAATTAAACCAGCACGTACTAACCATTTGATTTTCCTTCACGCAAGGGAGCTTGGGAAGCCACAGCTCACGCAATCCTGCAGTCATGGGACCTTCGGTCTTCAGAAGTTTCATGGCATCTTTTCCTAAACCCTTTCCCCCTTTTGGCTCTGTTTGGTCAGGCTACAATATTTCTCGGTTAGAAAAGATCTATAATGAAAAATAGGAGCTATCATTAACCCAAACACGGGATACTTGGGATAGTACGTCCTGGCGTATCATACTAAAATGTAACATAGTTTTCCTTTTGATCCGTGAGATTAGGGGGTGTATACTATGCGCTTTATATTATGGGAAGGATGTTGTATTTTCTCCCCAGAACACCACGTCCAAGGTCTGTGAAGATATCATCCCACTTACACTTGAGTGCTCCTGGAGAGCAAGTCTTTCAGAGGTTTCAGTGGTGACACTAAGACTTTCGTTTAATAAAATACGATTTTACCCATATGTCTCAGAGAAATAGTTGTGTTATAATGAGGCTACTCAAGTGAGAACAAACTGATCGAGTCATGCGAGAACGCAATTATATGTGGGGGGTAATTCCCTCCTTCCTGTGCGCCCCCTCCTCAAACACCCAAAAACATCCAAGTTCAGCAATGAGCTCCCGGTCATTTTGTAACTTACTGAGAGCGACCCTAGTACTTTAATTATAAAATGCGTGTTGGATGCCTGGCAAGAAAGTGAAACATAAATGGGACAATTATGTTTGCGTTCCCTCTGTGGATGTGTCTCCATGCATCCTGGTAACCTCACTTAACGTGGTCTCTCCTAGCTGGTTCTTTGTATGACATGATCAGGTTGAATGTCACCTTATCGGAGCCTACCGAGGACCTATGACAGGTGATTTGCAACCAATTTCCTTCCATTTCTATTCTCTGTACATTTTTTTTTCCATTGAGAAAGAGACTTGAATGTCGGCAAGTGCTTGGACAAATGAATATTAATGTAGCTTTGCTCACAGCTGTGGTCATGGCTGACAACTGGAGAAATACCACCACCGATTCCTCAGGATCCCGGATCTTTGCATGCAACGAGTCTTTGCCTTCTGCAGGCTGGAGGTGTGCAGTCCTCTGCCCACAGGGAAGAAACAGGAACACTGCAACAACGGTCTGTACAAATCTATTGAATTTTTTTTTTTGTGACGGATATGACCACAAAAGAGATTGAAGAAACACACGTTACTGCGAGTAAGAATTAGCAGCCTCAGCACCTTCTCAGGAAAGATCAGATGCGCTTCTGCTTGCACACTACCAACTGCAAAGGGACAAAATCTGTGTGTTTGTGTTTGTAAATATTATATAAATAACTGTAATTGTATGTATTTAATGTATATATAATGATTATTACATTTTAACGATCTCAAGTACTGTATATAGCCAAAACTTGGTCTCTTATTTTACTAGCACACCCACTGTAGATTTATTTTTTGTCATTGTTGTTGATGTATCTGGTTAAATTACAAACTGGTCTCACTTTTACCTCAAAGGGTATATGTTCTTTATGTACATTTTATAAAGAAAAAAAGAATCACTCGGTATTTTTGGTTACCTTTTCAATTGCCAGAAGTATTTTCTGTCTTTTCCTCTTTGGCTGCACGCTGCCCTTGCTCCCCTTGCCCCCAGATCCACTGCGGTGAAGAGTGGAGGGCAGGTGGGAGGGACTGGGTTTGGTGGGCAATATTTCTCACTCGATGCGTCCCTGCCTTCCTGAAAGATATAGGAGGAAGGTCTCTCCCCATCCCTTCCCATCCCATCCCATCCCATCCCATCCCATCCCATCCCATCCCATCCCATCCCATCCCATCCCATCCCTCCACCTCTTTCCAGGTACTGAAAGGTTTTGATTAGACCACGAAGAGGCCGTGCCACCCTCTTCTCTGCTGGGGCCTTTCCTTCCCTTCCTTGGTGCCAGCAGAGTAACAAGGTTTTACCCAACCATGCAGACAGTTGAGGGTTGAAGTCCATTTCTTTGACTTTCCACAATGCCCACGCAATCCCTGGGAAGCAAAACCAGAGAAACCCCCATGAAGATGTGTGTGCCATGCCAGACCAGGCTGTTTCAGAGCACTCCTCCCCATGCCAGCCATGTGGGTATAGATGTGATGGGCACAGGTACCCAGCTATCCATTATCTGCCTTTGTGCAATGTTCTGCTGTAGCACAGCATGTCCAGATCCAACCTGGACCTTACTGCATGATGAGTCCGGATTTGTCAAGGTCAGGGGCTATGTGGTTCAATGTGGAGGTTGCCCACCTGGACCTCAGCAGTCGTGGGGTTGATGCCCATTCTCTGCTGCTGGCATGACCTGGGTATTTCTATTTCTTGTCCAGCTCTTCTATTGAGGCTGCAGTTTGGGGCCAGGAGGTATCTCCAGCTCTTTGTGTGTACAGTGCAGTCAGGCACACTTTTAATCGAGGGGTTTCCAGAGAACTATAATGTGAAGAATTAGAAGAGTTATTTCTTCCTGAAGCACCGTATTAACTCATTTAAGAACATGAAGGCTTCAGGTTTTCACTGGCTTGCTACTATATAATTTGAAAAGGCCTAAGTGGACCACTAAACTTCTCTGGTGTTTGGGTAAAGTGCTGTGCTCTGATTTGGCCGCATTGTGTGTCCATGTCACGCTGCTGGAGAAATGTATGCACAAAGAGCAAACCAGCGTTGAAGAGGGAGCCCTCACTTGTGGTTCCTTCTGCAGCTGTGTTGTGTTGGTCTGTGTAGAGATAAACTTTTTTACAACCTTTCAGAATTAGAAGTCTACTTTTATTGTAGGTGAAATGAGACTACAATCTACACGAATACTTTGGTTCTTGTTACGTTTTGCAAATGCTGACATTTCTTTGCCCTTTTCAGTTATGGTGGTTGCCTCCATCACTTTCTTGATTAGATTTATGACTGTCAGCTGTCAGCTTCTAAGCATGTGTTCAAATTAATTCGCAAGATAAAACTCAGAGTTTCCAGACAAGTCTCACTCTCCAGTGACCTCCACCACAGGATGCTGAGAAACAGCAACACTGGCATTCACAGCATCAAAAAAAGAACTATGCTGGTCTCTAATATTTCAGCTTAAAAAGTTCCGCTATCCCATTGGATCTCACAACCTGAAACCCTTTCTGCATTCTCTCACCCTATCCTTCGGATATTCAGTACATACACTGATGGGCTGAAGCATTTTCTTCACTTAATTTCAGACACGTTGACCTGCTCCTCCTTCCCCTCGTGGTAATTATGTCTTCACTCCGCACTGTGCCAAGAGGAGATCCAAGGGCACACACTGTGGAGTATGAACACAGACAGTGTTATACATATTACTGTTAAAATTATTACATATATTGTATTTAGACCCCAGCTAAGCTGTCTACTGTCAAAAAGAGGTGCTCGGCATCCTTGCCTGCAGTTGCTACCCTGTCTCCAATCTCCCTCAGGGACCAAGACTTGAACCTCACTGTCCCCATCCTACCCAGTTCCATAAAGGTTTGTGGAAGTTGGTAAGACTGACACAAACATCTACGCAAAAATGTTCGGTTTGGGCATCGCTTTCCTAACAAAAACACCGGTAAATTCGTCGGATAGATTTTACCTGACTTTTGGTTTATGGAAAGTTTGTATCGGTGGGAACAGGACCATTTCAGAGGAAAATTAGCCGGGACAGAGTGACAAACCTAGCCTTTAAGATAGACTGCATGTATAGGTCAATGCCTACCCCTAATCAGTTGCTTATATTTGTGGAGCGTATTACCGCTCCGGACACGAGCGGTACAGCATGTCAAGCTGCCAGGACTGCCAGATCTGTCTCCCTAGGGAATGCTTTTTATTCTTGTTGGAGGTTTTTTAGTATGTTGCTTTTCTTTTTTTTTTTTTTTAAAAATGACAGGAGGACAGGGGTGTATTTGCAAGGATTAAAGTATTACTCTGGTGGCTCTAGGCCTTTCACAATCCCCGTTATTTGCTCTAATCCCACCAGAACACAACGCTTCTCTCATATTCCTTAATTACAGAGTGAAAATTAATAAAAAATAAGCAATAAAAAATGACATTCTGATGAGAGATGCTAATCCCAATTTATTTTGGGTGCAGCAAAAATTTGTGGTTCTGCTGTGTTCAGTAATACTTGACATTTCCAGCCTAACTCCTCAGGGAACAAGGCTTGCACAATCCTGCGCGTCGTTTTGTGTATTTCTGTCCTTTCATTTCAATAAGTCCTGAAATTTTTGTCCCATTTCAAATGGGCTTAAAGAGCAGTTGAGATCACAGTAACAATTTTTTTTTTTTTTATTTAAAGTTGCGGATATTTTGTGGAAATGAGCCACTGGGTAAGGATGTTTTGTTCCTGCTCTCCTGGGGTTGGTGTAGCTTCCAACATCCAGTTCTTCCATTAGGGGCTGAGGAGAAGATCAGGCACTATCTAGCTCTTATACTGCTAATTAGGTGCTCATAAGGCACCCTAATGACTCAAGCAGCCAGATTTTCAGACGACCATGCCATGCTCCCAAGCACCAAGCCCAAGCAGGGCGCATGGTCTGGAGACTTTCTGCTTTTGCCATCTGCGTAGAAGGGGAGAAGGGAATCGTGGAAGGATTGAAAGAGGGTTTGCACAGGGAGAGACAAAGTCAGACAGGCTTTTCTACCCTGTATGTCCTCCATGTTCTTCCTCTGGTTATTATCATCTCTGCCAACTCTCCTTCGATGCTACTCTTCCGATTCCCTTGTGAAACATGCCTGATGCTCTTGAGCCTTCACGTCATTTCATTAGCCTTGGAGACACCCTTCCAAGGGGTTAATAATGTCCTTAGACTCACCGTTCCTTACAAAAAGTGAGAAATAAGACAAATACAGATCCTGTTTTGCTTTAAAGGACAAAATTTTTAAGAACTTACTCATAAATCGTCTTCATTGCTAATAGGTGGTAATTGCATCCTGCGTGAAGGCACTGAGAGAGACTGACTGAGGCTTAAATAGCCTCTAAACCTCTTTCTAATTGTCATTATGGGTCCGGCTGCTCACTCAGCAAGAGGCTTCTCAGTGCAAGTCCCATTCCCTGCTGGGCTTGAACACAGACGAATACTAATATGGAGCTAATGCAGGGGAGATCGACCACTTGACAGAAAAGAAAGTGTTTGACTTGATTTAAAAAAAAAATAATCAAGAGTTCTTTTTAATTAAAGAGACTTATTTAACAGGATAACTGGCTGAAAGTGCAGCCTGACATTTCCCGTTTGATTCAGTCTAGGGAACATCTGGGACAGCATCCCTTCGTATGGCGGAGAACGTGCACCCCTGGGTATTTGTTTGATATTGGGTATAATGAGGCTTCCTGATAGCAGCACTGGATGCAGATTTGGTATTAGTATTGTTACCAGTAACACCAGCATTATAATAACGATAGCAATGCTCTGTGGGACACGGGAGCTGTCAGGAAGAGAGGCTGTGTCTGTCAGAGGTTGGACTCTCAATAACAAAGACTTGATCGTATTTCAAAAAATAAAGGAAAATAGGAGGGTGCTGTGATTTTTACCTGTCATTGAGGCTTGGTGGGTAGAGACAACTCTTTGAAATGGGGACTGACTCTGTGGGCCTGGGTACAGTGTGGGCTGGTGGGTGGCCGCAGGTCTTGTGGCTGTCCCCAAGCTACGTGTGAAAGCTTGCGTGCCAGGGACCGACTGTGAAAGCACCATTTTCAGCAAAAAGTGCTTTGGATGCTAGAGGACCACATGTCCCTGCACGTGTCAACATTGTGAGGGCTTGAATACCAGTGCTAGTTACACCATCCAGTTTAAAAAGACTCCAGGTACGTCTACGAGAGTTTTAATACCAGATCAAGTCCATTTCACCCATAAGAAACGAATGCAGCTGTGGCCACTTTGGGATATTTGGATTCAGTGTCTATCAAAAAGGTCGCTCAGTTTCCTGCTTATTCTCACAGGACATTAGGACAAGGAAGAAAAGTGGAGAACGTGAAGGAATCTTTTATTAGCTACAGCAGCCCTTTCCTACTAAAATTAGCAAGTTAGCAAGAGTGATTAATCTTATACTCTTAGTATTTTATTGGGAAATCAAGAGGTTACAGGAGGAGGAGAACAAAGTCTCCTTTGTCTGACCTGGAAAATAAGGCACTGCCAAAACCAAGCAGCGAGCATCAGGCTACTAAAAATCCATGGAAGTTTATTGCTGTACTGCATAGGGTATGCAACCCCTCCTGTCCTCCTTTGGGACCAGCACTGCCTCCAAAGGAGTTGCATTAGTTACACGGATCCTGGAAACAGGATGCAATTTGCTGGAAGTGTATAGATGCAAATATAGAAACAGCTTGCCAGGAGCAATAGTGAGTTTACCACCGGTTTGGGTGTTTCAGGTGAGATTAGATTTCATTGTAAAAGATAAGCTTTATCCTGGGAAGAGAAACCCAGCTGCGGTCAGCCTTTGTCATCCTCTTTGACTTTGGGGTCTGACTCTCCACGAGCTTCCACCCGCCCTTCACGGCAAGAGAAGAAAGAGGAAAGCCTGTCTTGCCCTAAGCACACTCAGAATGTGTGAACACTGTGATTATAATCAAACCTCGTGTCTCATGGCTTCAGGCAATTGCTTGCAGGTGCTAGGAAGGAATTCACCTCCAGACACAGCTGCTCACTCTCATTCTGGCTATATTTGCTTGCTGTTAAGTTGAAGCAGCAGAGATTTGCCACAGCTGGAGGTGNTGCCCTTCACGGCAAGAGAAGAAAGAGGAAAGCCTGTCTTGCCCTAAGCACACTCAGAATGTGTGAACACTGTGATTATAATCAAACCTCGTGTCTCATGGCTTCAGGCAATTGCTTGCAGGTGCTAGGAAGGAATTCACCTCCAGACACAGCTGCTCACTCTCATTCTGGCTATATTTGCTTGCTGTTAAGTTGAAGCAGCAGAGATTTGCCACAGCTGGAGGGGGGGGGACTGAGTGGCTCTGCAGGTTGGATTTGTGGGTGTTCTGTCTGCATTCCTGACAGGTAGTTCTGTTGATATCTGTAAGGTAAACTGGCATGTTTGCAGGTCATGCAGGAATTTTTGACCAGGTGGAGCTAATAGAGATTGGTTCCTTCTTTCCTGCCTACTTCCACAGGACAGTCTGGTATGGTTCATCTATTCCATTCCCTGCCCGTGCATCCGTGGCATGTTGGTCTCCTGTGGCACAGAACTGCTTATCTTTTTGCAAAGAATGAAAGATTTCCATTTACTTACTGCCATGAGAGTGGATATAGGGGTTTCCAATGAAGTTTAATGGTCTGTGACGTTCAGGTTATGATCCAGGTGATCTACGAATTTCATCTGCACTTAAACTGTATGAATTTTTTCTTAGTGTAGACACTAACCTCACTCGCCTGTGTTTAAAGGCAGAAATGGAGTCAGGCAACGCATGGTGCCTCCCTGATGGTAACTCAGTCTTTTATAGACCTGTAAAATGAGGCCTTACCTAGCCAGGACTTCTCTGTGTATCTAATCCCAGGATTAAAACAAAACCATCATGCTGCCCTGGGAATGGAGAGATAGACAGGACTGGCATTTGCTGGGCACTTGGCAGAATTTGGCTTTGGAGATAACAACATTGAAGTCACCCTGTGTGGAGAATTTATGATTGCAATTCATCTGTTTCCATGAGCTGCTGTCATCTAAAGACGAATATGTCTTATCATAGCATGGTCCAAGCTGACCCCATAAACACTCTAAATATGGCAGTGGCTGTCAACTTTGCTGGGATCAGCCCCATCACTGTGTTTTTCCTTCTTCCTCTACTCCCTCCCTGCAAGATCACTCTTTCTCTACCCATCTACTGCCTCCAGCACTGCTGCTACTGCCTATCCACCTCGTTGGGCTTTGGGTGACATCGAGGCGTGAAGCAACCTGGGGAAGAAGGAAGCTGAAGGTACTGAGATGTTTTTGGAGCAGATGGAGGCTGTGAAATCTGTCCCAACAGGACAGGATGTTGCAGTGAACAGCCCAGGGAATGTGCAAGTGAGAGGTCGGCTGGGATGCTGGAGCTGAGGACAAGGACAGGGGTCTGGAGGTAGGAGCTAGGGTTGGTATTAGGATGTGGCCCTGAAGGGAAAGAAAAGTTTGGCCAGTGGTTGGGTCCCAGGATGGTATATAGTGATCAGGCTGCTGAGTGGCACTGGTGCTCACTCCCTCCTCCTGGCTAATCTGCCCTCAACCCTTGTGAGATATGAGGACCAGCAGTGGCGAGAGGGGACTCTGGGGTGAGATTGCAAACCCATACCTTAAGCCAGGACAGGAGGAGGTTGACTGCAGTCCTGCTGTCATCTTCTGCCCTGGTCCAGTGAGGGTGTTGTGGTTGAATGCTCAGGGGTTTATCTGATAGAGGTTTTGGTGCAAGTTTCCAAAACTGAAATGAAAATAACCTCTGGCCAGCTACCGCTTAGTCCTGGAGTCGCCTGCACACTCTAAACATGTCCCTACCACCACCCCTTGCAGCCTTTGCACACCGTGCATCGTTTCTGAGCATGCCGAGAACTTTTGGAGTTCCAGCAGGTTTAGCCAGGCTTTTATGTCCAACACAATCCTCTTTGGGGCATGTGTGGTGTGCAGCTGTAGTCCATGCCAACAAGACTGTGGTCCCTACAAAAGCAGTTCTAGCCAGTTCCTTCTAATGAACCCTTTTGCATCGTACCGTGTTGCTTCTCGTCACGGTCTTTGCAACGGAGAGGCCAGATGGCGTCTTTCCCCCCGCTTGCGTTTGGCCTGTTCAGCAAAAATCACAAAATTCGCAGCGTCAAAGAGCGTAACCGCCCAAGGCAGCGTGGCTGTGCCACCTCGTGCGTAGCGGCTTCAGCTGAAGCGGGGAGAGCTGCGTGCTCTGTCCTCCTCCTGGAGCCAATAAAGCCGTGTGCGAGCCTCAGTGCGAGGGTGGGGAAAGGACTTGGGAGCTCTTGCAGAGCCCCTCCTGAGTACCTGAGTACCCTGCTTACCCAGCCTAAGTAAAGCACAGGATCTGGCTCATTTCGCAAAATGATTACATGATTCACGGACGTACTCCTTGGGACAACGCTAATCCCTTCAGAGAAGGCTGAAGGATTGGTACCTCAGTGTAACTTCCTTCATTTTTATTAATTGAATTGAATTCTTCCTTTGCTGATATGCAGAAGACCGTATTTTCTTGCGTTGTCATTCCTAATGTAAATCTTCTCACATCTGGGACGTACGTTATATACCTAGCTGGCATATTAAATGCATTTCCTCTATAATATAGAGATTTTTTTTATTTAAGATGAAAAATTAATTGAACAACTAATCTTCCTGCTTCTGCTGTTGCTGTATGTAGTGAAATTTAATTTCATTACTAAAAGTACATGTTCTATTTCACTTTTTAAGTGGTATATTTATTTTTCTAATAAACTTTAATTTTAGTCCCTTAAGGAACATGATCATATTGAGATCCAGACTAAATTCTGAATTTTGCTTTGAGTTGTAGACATTAGTCAGAATGTATTAGATTTATTGGTTCTTTTGATTAACCTTAAAGGAGACAAGATTTCATTAGTAACCATCTCTGGAAACATTTATCTTTTTTTTTTTTAATGTATGTTAATCAGTTTTCCAGGCACACCTCCATGTGCTGGCTGTATTGCTCAGGTTTCTTTTCATCTTGGTTGCTTTAATCCAATGGAAAACTCATGTCAATTCTAATTATTCCATCTTTGGACGAGTCTTCAGAGTCCCACCAACACCCATTATGCTACGCTTTGAAATAAGCTGGAAAATGCAACTGAAGTTCTTAATCCTGCCAAATTTATGCATGTGCTCAGTTTTTGCTCAAGTGAATAATCCCCTGGAAGTGATCATGTTCATGTACTTATGTGCCTAAATCTCTGGGACCTGGGAGCTGAAGGGTATATCCATCAGGCGGCACATTTCAGAGAGATCCAAACTGCTGACCTGACCCAAAGTAGGTCTAGAAAACATGGTGCAGCGCAACTTTATTAGAGCTTATGTCTGGATGCAGAAAAAAAAAGCATGTTTTCTCTCTAGTGCCCCAGATCCAACAAATCCTCCTTCTTGGCTCTGCTGGCTTCTGCTCTCAAGATCCCTCTGCCTCCTGTTGGGTGATGAAGCCTTGCTGAGAAACACCAGTGCTTCCACACTTTTGCTATCCTTTCCAAAGACATCATGAGCAGCACTCTAGTATAGCCCCATTTTCTTGGCTTCCCTTTCCTTATATTTAGGACCAGATGCCAGCTGAACTTTGGGGTTTGTTTTGTTGTTGGTTTTTTTTTTTTCAGTCTCTTTCTTTTAAGCCAAAAGTTATTGCTTATTCCTTTTCGTCTAGGCAGAAATTATTTTAAATTCTTTCCAACTGCTCTATTTCATTCGTACAAATGGATTATAATTGAGATCTGAGATTTTCATTTGACATATGAGAAAAGGCAAGATTATCTCCTGCTGAAAAATCACACCTGGCTCCAAACTTCAAAACTAGTACGAACCTCAGTTCATTATGGGAGATGCAGTCAAGGGTGAAGGGGAGAAATGGAAATAATGTGGTAAGAAATTGTCATGGAATTCCCGGACTGAAATAGTGGGTTTAGGCTACATCCCAAAGTCTAGTTGAAAATTCATTTAGTTGCTTTTCCTTGGAAAAAAAAAAACAACTAACAAACAAACAAAACACCACAACAACAAAACAACACACTAGGTTTAATCTGGATGAGTAAAGAGGAGTTAGTATGCTCTCCCTCAGCACTGTGTCCTTTGCTGAGCAGGAGGTGTGAGAAGGTACAGTGGGAATCAGGAGAAGAATAGGTGCTTATTACCCTTACCAGTAAAATACCATTTCCCAGTGAAGAACGCATTGATCTCCTTAGTGCAGAAATAAACCATGATTCATCTCTGAAAAAATGCGCTGGGATTGTCAGGAAATGTGTCAACACAAGATGGGTGTAACTACCGGGGTCTGCTCAGCACTGATTAACAGCAGTCTGGAAAATTGTGTTGAGTTTGGGGCATTACAACTCAGGAAATACCCTACATCCTACAGGACACTGCCGTGAACGAGAAGGTGTTTGAGCAACTCGGCCTTTCTCCTGAGGGAAGGTGCGAGAACTGGTTTTGTCTCACCTGGAAGAGAGATGATGGAAGAGGACGTGATAAGCCTTTTTGGCAAGGAGGTATCAGCAAACATCGTGGTGGCCCACAGATGAGCAGGGTGACCTGATGGTCACCTGAGTAATGGTGATCAGTTGTCACGGATCGCTGGAGAATGGAAATTAGTAAGGTTGTGAATCTTGTAGCATCTGAGAGCTTGTTATAAAAGCGGTTGAAGGAGCTGGGACTGTTTAGTTTGAGGAAGAGGAGGCTGAGGGGAGACCTCATCACTCTCGACAACTGTTTGAAAGGACACTGTGGAGAGGTCGGTGCTGGTCTCTTCTCACAGATTATTAATGACAGAACAAGAGGGAATGGCTTCAAGCTCCAACAGGGCAGATTTAGACTGAACCTTAGGAAAGACTTTTTCCCAGAAAGAGTGGTCGGGCATTGGAATAGGCTGCCCAGGGAGGGGGTTGAGTCCCCATCACTGGATGTGTTTAAGAGCCGTTTAGATGTGGTGTTGGGGGATATGGTGTAGGGGAGAACTTTGTAGAGTAGGGTAGATGGTTGGACTTGATGATCCCAAGGGTCTCTTCCAACCTAGACAATTCTATGATTCTATGAAAAAGAGTTATCCCCTTTCTCTGCCTGTTTCCCCAGGAAAGCACGGGGCAGCAGGACGGAGGTGAGCGCTGGAGGTGAGGTTGTGTGTCATGAAACCATTCCCAGCTGTGACAGTGAAATCACCAGGATGTCACCTCTATGGAGAGGTTTCCTTAGGACCGAATTAGACCTGGCGTGGTCCAGGGGCACTTGGCCAAGCCTCGGTGCAAGGGCTGTGGCGAATGTGTTTGCCCATCAACTTTGGTTATATACCCTCCACCCCAGGGGGGGCTTTTAGCTGGTTTGACAACGATGAGGTGCATGACCAAAAGTGGTTTGCTGTGACGAGACCTAGTTAGGAGTCTTCTAAGAGGTGGAACATCAAGCGAGAGGGTTTCTGGAAAATGCTAGTAAATAATATTGAATTATTCCTGGGCTGTATCAGTTCTAACAGTTTTTAGTGAAGAAGTCAGTCTGGGTTTCCCAGCCGGGTCCTTTAATGGGATTTTCCCGTGCCCTTCTCCAGGGCTTTGCTTAGAGCTCTTTAAGAGGTTTGGCAATAAATCTTCAGACTAACAAATTTTTAATGAAGAGTTCAATGGCCATATCCTCGAGGATCTATGGCCCATGAATGGAAACAGTTTGTTTTTCGCTCAGTGTAAATCAAAGTAGCTTGCTCTTGTGTGAAAAATTCTCAATTACTCAAAGAAAGAACAATAGGAATCATTTTCAAGGCCAGTAAGCCACTTAGAGAGACAAGTAGGCAGAGCAGCTCATAAAAGATGCCCTGTTTTTTTTGCTGATCTAAAGGTATTGGGAACCAGCCAGCCCACTGAGCAACAATTATTTAAGAAATTGAAGACCTGCTCCTCCTTTTTCCTATTTCTTCCCTTTTCCTGAAAGTCATGGAGAACTAATGATGAACAAAAAGGGAAACCCTCGTTAAAAGGCACTGTGTGTCCTGAGGCCTTGAGGAGTCACTCCCGTGATTTCCTTCAGCTGACCACTGACCACTTCCAGCTGTTGCATATTTTCTCCGGAATCACTTAGCATTAATTTAAGTGGAAAACAAAGACAGCTTCTCTTATGTGTGTGCTTTCCATTTCACTGGGGCTGAGCTGCCTGAAGAGCGGCTCCTCTTTGTGTGATGTTTTAATGCAAGTGGGGTAAGTTTTAATAAAAATATGGTAACTTGAAGCAGAAATTCAAAGCCCTCTACTTTAGCAACTTGCATGTTAAAGATTTTGTATTCCTCCATTGGTGTTGAATTTTGCCTTATAAACTGTAATTAAGTCATGTCTTCTAGAAAGGCATTTAGGCTTGAAGATTTTAAGAGATTAAAACCAAGTGTTTTCTCTGGCAGTTGATCTTTACAGTTAATGACTCTTGCTATTAAAATGCTGTGATTTACTTCGGTTCTGATTTTGTCAGATTCAGGTGGGAATATCTTGCTATGCTTTATCTCTGTTGTCTTAAAAAGATTACTTCTATCGTATGTTCTCACTTACCATACGTGTGAATCAGTATTCCTTGGGTCTCTTCCATTTCAAGATTATTTCTCAGCAAACTAAACCATAATCTTTAAGTTGGTCATTTTAAGGTGTGTTTGGTACAGTGAAATTATTTTACTACTGAAATGCAGAGTCACGTGGCCACAAAATCTGTGCACGTGAGAGCAGGACCCCAGTCTCCATGTAGGCTGTTGATTTAGTAGGTGTGAAACACTGATGGTTATGGGAAGGGTATGGTTGTAACTATGTCTCTGTGCTTCCAGCCAGACAGGTACTTTATTCACTCTATCTACTTGCAAATGAAGCCAATGTAGTTCTGAATGCCTGTATTAAAAATGAGAATAATTTAAATTATTTATAGCTCTGTGTTTAAGAAACCATTGACCAGTTAAAACTGTCGTCCTTTCCCTTGTTGTATATTTCTACTTTGTGGGGAGAAACTATGGTGTGCCTTTCAGCAGGGGTTGAGTATCTCAGCTGTAGCCCAGATGTATGCTGTTGCACCTTAATTTTTTTGAGGTACCCAAACTGGCTTGCTTTAAGCTAGGTGAGGAAACTTCTGCCCCCGCTGGACGATGGGCATGTGCAGATTTCTAAAGAAAATTATTGTTGCCCTGCAAGACAAGGCGCTCTGTAATTTACCTATAGATAAATTCCTTTTCCTGTACGCCCTGGCTAAAAAGAAGCAAAAATATTATTGAAGAGCAAAGCTGCCTTTCCTACAAAAGCATATTGTGAATGAGTCAGAAGATGAAATTCTGAATTTAACTGATAGACCGCTAGTATCAGCTTCTTATATTATTAAAAAGTCCTAACTTCATCAAATCCCCACATACCTATTGCACCTCAAATGAGAAACTATACATTTGTGAGCCAAATCTAAAACTGATAATCTTCCAGGTAAGAACTGTGTCCTTCTTCATGCTGGAAATCAGATCGGTGTCTTGTCTGGTTTCATATACTGTTATAAACTGTAGGAGATGTAGGAAAAAAAAATGTGTTAGGGATAAGCTGAGATATGAACAGACTCGGTCAAATCAGTTTAAAAATACCAAACATCCTTTCATTTCTTCCTAAGGTGATATATATATGAAAAGAAATGGAAAGTATTCTGGAAAGTTAAAAATGCCGAGGTAAGATGCAAGTTTGAAACTTAAATACCTCTTTTAATTGAGGAGCGTTTCCCAAAGATTTGTACCAATTTTGAAATCCAACTTTTGCATTGAATAAGCCATTAAAATCCTCTGGTTGAAAAATATGTTGGAGAGACTTCTAAAATAGTATCACTGTCTGCAGGCGAGCAATGGGGGTGGTGGGAGATCAGAGATCTGCAGTGCAAACACTCGGGCACCCAGTGCCACCCAGGAGCAGCGTGTTCCTGCGCCCCATCAGTGCCCACCATGGCTGTGGGGCTGTAAGGGGCGAGGGTTAGGGGGGAGAGCTGGGTAAAGTCCCCCCCTGTGTTATTGGGACAGAGGAAAAGAGCACTTGGGGGCTTACCTGAGAAATAATTTGGAACTGGTTTTGTGGGTATTTCTGCAGGAAGATGGCAGATAAGCATATTTTGCCTTTTTCTGTTAAATTCTGTCGTGTTCGTGGGCTCCATCTGCAGCCCAAACAAACTTATTAGGGCAACTCGTGATGCTGGAAACATTCAGTGCCTCTTTAATCAAACAGTTTGAATGACACTGCTCTCAAAAGCGCCCTAAGATAGGAAGATCCCTCTTCCCTTGTAAAGTCCTCTAAGTGAATTAAATGTGTTATGGATGCTTTGGATTGTCCCCTGTGGTTTGACAGCAAAATGGTCGTGGTAATCCCATGCAAGTCTGCATGTAGGTGTTCAGTATGTGCTGACAACATTTGTTTTACTTTTATTAATAGCTGAATTGTTAATAACACGGATATAGACTTCTTGGCAATTTATGCAGTCTTACAGCTCCTGGCTGACTGCTTAAGAATATCAGATTTCTGATTTTTCTCTCCAAGGTGAAGTTGACCTGAAAAAGAGTTTATCTGAAAAGTAGTAATCTAGTACTCTCCAAACTCTGAGCGGTGATAACTTACACTTTATCTCCTTCTGACTATATTGTATTTATGAATCTAGCTAACTTGATTTAGTTTTTAAAATTTAACTAACACCTTGGCGAAGTTATTTTTTGTGCTATCAAAATAGCCAATGGGAATACTCTGCCCAGCACCAGCATACTTTAGTGTTTAAAATACATTTTAAAATAAAGTAAACCACATTTCTTTGAAAAACCCAAGTGTATAATTAAAGCACAGATGATGTTAAAACCAAGATGAGTTGGTGTGATGTTCTGAGTAGAAGAGGTAGAAAATCGTATCTAATTCTTCATCTTCCTTCAAACTTCTCCTCAAGCCTTAACCTTTCTTGTTGCCCAAAAGAAGTTGAAACCACAATTACAGAAGGGGAACGAGCTCCAGGCAAAAATAAAATTAATTGTATGACTTGCCCACATTCCCTGTTAATAAGAAGGATACACATCCATATTTCAACGCATGTATAAATGCCACAGATTTTTCTTTATATAGCTTTTCCACTCCTTTTTTTCATTTGTGTCCTTTATCATTGTCAGTTAGGTCTTTTGTCCGTTTTTCTTGCCTATATATACAGAATCTAATAAAACTGGCTCTGGGTGCTATGTCAAGAAATTTTACTAATATAATATAATAAGCAGCATCCTGTGCAAATAAAGGTCGCCCTGCAATCAGGCAGTTGGCTCACCAAGAAAATTTTTATTGTTTTAAAAAAAGCCGGT
Source organism: Anarhynchus alexandrinus (assembly GCA_008711295.1). Lineage (NCBI taxonomy): Eukaryota > Metazoa > Chordata > Aves > Charadriiformes > Charadriidae > Anarhynchus > Anarhynchus alexandrinus. Next base: position 18,575 of record VUYV01000805.1, on the reverse strand, counting down.
AGAAAATGTGACAGCAGTGTGACACAAGCGACACGATCAGCAATACCGTCCGACCTAACCAAGTTTCAAAGAAGTTTATTGTCTTGAATGTGGCCAGCCTGCTTCAGCTTTCTCTCCAGTGGTCAGCTCTTTCCTTGGTTTTTTCCTCTCATCTTCACAGAGTGATTTTTGTATGCATCTGCTGGTTTTACTTAAAAACATTTATCTTCTGGTGTGAGACAATGAATTAATTTGATTTCTTTTTTTCCTGCTACCCAGTATTCTAGTTGGCCATAAAGAATAAAATGGTTTACTCCTTTCTTTTTAATTTTTTTTTAGTAGTACAGCTTTATTTTAGCTGTATGCTGTTATTCCCACGAGATGAGCAGACAGCAGCCGCCTGGTGTGTGGTCATCAGCATTGCTGATGATGTCATAGCAACTTAACTGTGAACTTGATGACAAATCATTGCATTGAAACTGCAGCTGGAGTGCTGGGTTTGGGCTCCCCAGGACAAGAAAGATGGGGACATACTGGATAGAGTGCAGCAAAGGGCCATGAAGGTGACGAAGGGACTTAGAGCCACGAGGATGATCCGAGGGCTGGAGCACCTCTCCTATGAGGAGAGGATGAAAGAGTTGGGGCTGTTCAGCCTGGAGAAGAGAAGGCTCTGGGCAGATCTTCTTGCGGCCTTCCAGTCCCTAAAGGGGGCCTACAGGAGAGCTGGGGAAGGACTTTTGACTGGGGCATGGAGTGATAGGACGAGGGGGAATGGCTTCAAACTGGAAGAGGGCAGGTTTAGATTGAACATGAGGAAGAAGTTTTTCCCTGTGAGGGTGGTGAGGCACTGTCCCAGGTTGCCCAGAGAGGTTGTTGAGGCCCCATCCCTGGAGGTGTTCAAGGCCAGGCTGGAGGTGGCCTTGGGCAGCCTGGTGTGGTGGGAGGTGTCCCTGCCTATGGCAGGGGGGTTGGAACTCGATGATCTTCAAGGTCCCTTCCAACCTAAACCATTCTATGATTCTGTGATCTCTTATCTGAGGGGATGCTGAGAGCTGGGACTGTTCAGACTCAGGGGGATTTATCAATGTGGGTAGATACCTGAAGGGGGGTGCAAAGAAGAAGGAGCCAAGCTCTCCTTGTGGTGGCTGGGACAGGATGAGAGGCAAAGGGTACAAACTGAATCAAGGAAATTGCACTTAAACTGTTTTTGCTGTGGGGGTGACCAAGCACTGGTGCAGGTTAGCCCAAGAGGTGGAGTCTCCATCCTTGGACATACTCAAAAGCTGTCTAGACACATCCCTGGGCAACCTGCTATAACTAACTGTACTGGAGCAGGGGGTGGACCAGATGACCTCCAAAAGTCCCTTCCAACCTCAACTGTTGTGTGAAACACAGTTTGTGACGGGGAAAAAAAAAAAAAAAATTGTCAGCAAAATATCTGGTACAGCCTAAACTGGTTCCTCCACTGGATATAGTTCTAGAAGCAATAAGGTTTGCTGTTGATATAGCTGATATAAACTAAGGAAAGGATTAATGCAATGTAAATTGAGCTAAAAAAAAAAAAGTCTACTTACCTAGGCTTGTCATGTCATTGGGGAGTATGAGAGGCATTGCCAAAAGGGACATTTAATTTTCTATTTTGGATAACTATGGCAATGACAAATGAGCTGCCTGTCGCTCCCGTTGCCTCCAGAGAGGGAAACTGGACTAAAGCAAAGTGAGCCGAAGCCAACCTGAGAATTGGGCTGGACTGGTTGGAGGGGGAGCTCCAGTTCAAACCCCCAACCCTGCTCGCGGTCTGCAACGGGCCCCGGAAAGCTGGAAACTGCTGGAAAAATCTCACCCTTTCTCTGTTGTTCAATACATGCAGCTAAATTCTTGATTAATAATGATTTACTGGTGCAAGTACATGAATAATTTACTGAATCCTAATTGAGTTTGTAATAGCTGCTGCGAAGCATAAAATAGACCTGTGCTGGGTACCCCGTGTGAAAACTGGGTCCTTCTGGAGACCAGTCTGTGCTTCAGTGAGGCCGGTTCTCTGCTCTTGCAGTAATGTCACAGAGTAATTCATCAGAGCTCTTTGGGTGCCTTTAATTGTGATTTATCAAGTTCACTGACTCTAATGTTGATGTGATAATCTGTTTTTTGGGTGTATTTTCTCTATTCATTCTTGAAGTCCTTTATCCTTCCTTTTTTTTTTGTTTTCCCCCGCTTCCTTTCATCATTTATTTAATGAATTGGAATATTTAAATCTTTTACACCGCAATTATGTCAGTGCAAGCTGACATTGCTGTCTCTTTCAGCAGCGCCGCTAAGCATTAGTCAACAAAATGAATATGGAAAAATAGAGATTCTTCTGTTTAATCTCTGAAAAACTTTGTTTCCATGTACATATCAGTATGAACTGTTTTCCGAACTACTTTTTTGGTATCGGTTGAATCAGGAAGACAGATATGACTTTTATAACTGCTTTAAATTGCTCTGGATTGAAATGTTTTCATCACTGGCAGTTTTCATGGCAAGCTGGATTCATGCACTAGAGCATTTATATACTCTGGAAAGTTTCCTAGGGATGGCTTACCAGTTAATAGCAGCCCAGTTCCTGTCCCGACTAACAAATTGCCTCAAATAGTACATATATATTTTTTGTAGGTACTTTGTCAAATAGTACACATGTACATATCGGACCTGGATTCATTCCCTATTCATAGCAGGGTTGGACCTGGTCAGGTCAAAACCTGCAAAAATTGCTCTTTGTCTTCATTTTCAAAGGGGTGTGGGGGGTTACACCCTTAGGCTTCGGGGGTTGCCTAGAAGCGTAGCACGCTTTCACGTGGCATGCAAAGAAATTACTGTTTCATTTGCTCTGTGAGTCTTTTCCCCCACACACTATTTTTGAAATGCAGTGGCTCTATTAAGTGAAATGCGTGAAATTAATGTGAAATTAGTGAGAAGTAAATGAAATCCCCTGGTGATGTGCTTTAAGGTGACTGTTGTCTTGAACATCCTTTGCTCAACATGGAGCTTTCCTATGCAGAAATTACTGGGTCCCAGAGTTATTTGCCGTGTCCCTGGGACAGTAAATTTAGTGTTCAGGCTGCCTGGAGAAAAGGCAGAACTTCATTCATGCAATACCAGTTCACTCTATCTGTGAACTGTTTTCACTTAATGTTAAATGTTTTCCTTTTTAGTAAGTCTTTAAACAACATGCACCTATATTTTTTAAAAAAAGAAAAACAAACAAACAACAACAACAAAAAACCCAAAACCCCACAAAAAAAAAAAAAAAAAAAAAAACAAAAAAAAACAAAAAAAAAAAAAAAAAAAAACAAAAAAAAACAAAAAAAAAAAAAAAAAAAAACAAAAAAAAACAAAAAAAAAAAAAAAAAAAAACAAACCACAAAACAACCAACAAAAACAAAAAAAAGAAACCATCAGGCTTAGCTCTGCTTTTGATTGTGCTAGTATAAAAGTGTAGTGATGCTGCCTTGATGCCAGAAACCACATCTCCATGCCACTGGTCAGTGCGAGAGCAGAATCAGAACTGCATCTTGTTTTCTGCTGTATGCTATNTTCCGAAGCCTGTGGAGATTAACTCAGCTGTGGAATTTTTGAAGAAGTCCATTTAAATACCATGCGGTAGGTAGAGGTCTTCTAGCTCTCCATGACAAAAGGCCACGGCCCTCCATTGTGTGATCATTTGGGTTGATTTTATTGATACTGACTGATGGCTTTCACCAGTGGGAAGAAGTGTCTAACCTGCCAAACAAACTCTATAAAGAGAATTTATTTTGACACTGGAATATTTCACCCTTGGATATAACTCCATGTGTTGCTAACATCGTGCATGGTACAGTTGAGGTTACGTCACTGCAATATGAATTAGTGTTTTGCGCTCTGAAAAATAGCGCGTCCATTACAATTAGTACACTGTTAATACCAGCATGCCTTTGAGGGATGTGGCTGTATCTATGATCACCTCAAAAAATTTAGAAGTTGCAGTGAGCTTAAAAGTAACACAGATAAAAAAAATTTAGAAATAGAACAACTGAATATACTTCTCTTTTTCTCCTCTGTTTTTTGAAGATCTGGAACAAAAGGCAAGAATTCTCTTCAAGTGTATCACTATATATTAGCTACAAATTAAATAGATTTTTATTTCTTGGTTGATTCTGCTGCTTTACCCTTCCCACTTGGCAATGTCTTTCGGAGTTAATCTGAGGGTCAAGGTAACGAAAAGTTTTCTGTGAGAAGTGTAAGGAGTAGCACGTGGAAAACAAAACCCTCCTGTAGGTTTGCCACAACCAGTCAAAAAAGATGATCGTATTCTCACATTGCCAATGTGCCTTCAGAGGAGACATTCGGAACAGGTTGCCCAGAGAAGTTGTTGAGGCCCCATCCCTGGAGGTGTTGAAGGCCAGGCTGGACGTGGCCTTGGGCAGCCTGGTGTGGTGGGAGGTGTCCCTGCCTATGGCAGGGGGGTTGGAACTCGATGGTCTTCAAGGTCCTTTCCAACCTAAACCATTCTATGATTCCAGGAGCACTTTGGGAAATGTACCTTTGCTCTCACCCCGGACAGAAAAGAGAAGGTCTTGAAAGAGCTAACATCTGTGGTGGCTTCTGCTGGTGTAGTTGTGGTGTTTTGGCCCATAATAGTTTCAATACAGCCAACGTCGCTATGCAAAAGCAATAGTGGTGCTTTGACCTGCTTGAAGCATTGTCCCTCCGGTGTCTCTCTCTCAGCAGGCAGCCTCAAAACAGCTGCTGTGTCCTGTGGGAACAGCACCGCGGCACAGAGACCTTCAGAGGCAACAGCTCTGTGTTGACCGCAGAGCGCAGAAAATCATTAGCAAAGGGGAAATAAAATTTTCCACCACCTAACAGATTTTGTGGAAGGAAAAGCACTTCTTCAGCAGCACATCCCGAAACCTAAAAATACGCCTGCTGCTTTACAAGACAATAAAGAAATACCAGGCCTAACACACGGTCCTCAGCGGTATCGGTAGGAAATAATAAGGAAAGAAATGAAAACACCCGTGTACTCCTATTGCCTTCGAGTACTCCCTGGAGAGCTGCAGCTGAGCGCCTTCAGGTCGGGTATCTTTCTGCACTACAGCACTCTGCTTTTCTTCTCTCATGCGTTTATCCAATTGCTCTTTGAGCCCATGTGAATATCGGCATCCACAGGAATCTGCAGAAAGGGATTTCGTGGATTACCGATGCAGTGCGTGAAGGAGGCCTCCTTGTGCCCGCTGTGACTCTGTCTCCCATCTGATGCCACTTTGCTTTTTTTTTTTTTTATTGGAAGTGACAGGAACAATTACTCCTGGAGCGGTCTCTTCAGGCTGTTTGTGACTTTATAGACTTCTGTGATGTTCTTCCTTCCAGCCTGAGTTTAGGCTATTTAATTATTGCTCATACCAAAGGCTGTTCATACCTTATTTTGCCTTTCTTACTTTCTTTCTGCATTTTGCACCCTCCTTTTGACTTGATAGGTTGAGAGAAATGGGCTTGAAATTAAAGTGTTTAAATGAATCTGCATGTATACAGGTAAAGATTATGATCTTGGAGTGGCTGATATTTTTGGTCTTTAAAAATTACCCAAATAGATGGCATAGACTTGATACCACAAAAGTGTTTGCCAGTCTGCTCAATGACCCCGTGGAGTGGTAGAGGTGACAGGTTAAGTCTCCACCAAGAGAGTGGCACATTCCTGCCCCCACCCAGAGGTGACTCCTCTTCCCCTGCGTGTCTTTGGATCAAGTAAATAATTTGAGAAGTGGACATTTAAATTGACATAATAAGTCTTCACAGGGAGCACCCTGCGACTGACGAGGTAATTTATGCCTCTCAAAGCCTTTCTTCTCAATGCTTTAGGAGTTGCTCTGTTAGATACTGTCTTTTGGGAATGGAAAATTATTTTCCTTATTTCCATGCCAGAACTTTCAGCCAATTAGGCACTTTAATTAGCTTGAACATTCTTCAATGGGCTTGAATCGTTAGTAGGCAAGTAAACAATATAGATTTTACAGTTTGCTTGAAATCTCACACTTCATGCAAGTGATGGAGATGCTGCTTTGTTTGGCTCTTTTCCTCTTTTACGTCCTTAAGAAAATCACTGTCTAATCCTAGAAAATTGATCTGAAAACTGATGGGAGGGTACGATGCTGCTTCTCTGTTGGAGCCAGGAGATACCTGTGCTCTACCACAGTAGAAGAGCATTAATGGGAGATGCCAATAACTTGTTCTTTCTCAGACCAGCAATGGTTCGAGAGCATTTCCAGCAGTGTTTCCGTGGTAAGCAGAGGTTCTGAGCCCTGGTGTGCCCAGGTGTGAGGGTCCTACGAGCCATGTCTGTTGCATAGTGCCAGAATCCGGAGCAGCAGTACACCAGCCCTTGCTTTCATTTACTTGCACTAAATATGCCTAAAAAAATCCTCTCATGTCCATTTTTGTAATGCCTCAGATCAAATTTTTCAGGTTTTCATTTTAGCAAGAAAAAAATATTTCATTTTCCTTCCTATTTTTGATGTGAACTGAGACCTTCTCCCTACTATTCCCTCACGCAACCCCAAGAGAGAGAAATATTTTCATCATCCCAATCCATAGATTAGAATTTGGGGACCAAGTTTTGTTTCACAGGCAATGTGAGGGTGGCAAACATCAACTCTTGTCATCCCCTTAAAAAAAAATATAATGATAAAAATATATAATTCAGTTATAATTGAAATGGAGATTAGCAGAATTGAAACAACTTCCAATATCATAATGTCCCACCGCAGTCCTTTAAAATGTCCTTATAATCGACTGGCGACAGCAGAAAATTATTAATTAGGAGAGCGCCAGGTATTGATTTCGGCTTCTGCTGCTTCTGAACTGCTTCAGTAGCAAAACCAGTTTCATGGAAATGATGGGGACTCTGTGATGTGCTCGGTTTGGGATCGGCAGTGACGCAGTGCTGCCTGGCAGAGGGTCTACAGGTCCAGCTCGGGTGGCTTTGTGTCCTGTGAAACGTCTTGCTGCGTTTTATGCAACGCACACTCCAAAGCATACATTCAGCAGTATTTCCTGGTCGCCTTTGCTGGCGCTGGCTTTACTCACGTAGCTGTACTCTGAACAGCTTTTAACACATTTTCCAATTTACCAAATGACAGATTTAGTGGTGCGTTGAGAAGCCAATGGAAAGTAAAAAGGGCCTTAACTAACACAGAAAGATACCTCTCCTCCTCCAGTGTTTACAGCAGGGTGATGTGTTGACCTCAGCAATCTGGGCCACATTGCCAAAATAGTAAAATACCATCTTTGGCTTTCTTTTTTTTTTTTTTTCCCCCCTCTTTTTCTTCACCCCCTCTGGGATGGGGTGTCCAGGTTGGGGCTCACACACTGTAGCCCTTCTTTTGAAAAAGTCTCCTAGAGTTAACAAATATGGGTTCAGGAGACTAATAGGTGCCATTGCAATTTTTCCACCTCTTCAGTCGAGGTAACATTGCTCATCTTCTCTCCAATATGCAGGAAAAAGACCCTGTAAAAGAGAATCATAGAATCATCGAATGGTTTAGGTTGGAAAGGACCTTGAAGCTCATCGAGTTCCAACCCCCCTGCCATAGGCAGGGACACCTCCCACCACACCAGGCTGCCCAAGGCCACCTCCAGCCTGGCCTTCAACACCTCCAGGGATGGGGCAGCCACAGCTTCTCGGGGCAACCTGGGACAGTGCCTCACCACCCTCAAAGTGAAAAACTTCTTCCTAATGTTCAATCTAAACCTGCCCTCTTCCAGTTTGAAGCCATTCCCCCTCGTCCTATCAATTACATTCTGTTGTTTATCAAAGCAGCGTCTACCCTGCGACTGACCTGAGTTTTGATGGAAAAGAAATGCTTTTTAAAAGATTACTCAGTTTAAGCACGATATCATAGAACAGAATATACATATATATGAACACATATTTCATTGAACACAATGATTTCATAGAACACAGTATACATACATATATGTTTCATTGATTTTTTTTTTAAATATTTTAAAAACCTGTGTGTGTTTGTTTTTTTTCTTAAATAGAAAAAAAAAATATGCTGAAGTTGGAACATACCATTTGCCTTTTTTCCTTTTCTGGAGGTTTTTCTTCATTAAAGGAATTAAAAGAAAAGAATGAGTAATTTTTAGGAATATCTCGAGCAGTTTTCCAGAGGGGAAAAGTGTTTCATTCATTAAAAAAAAACCAAACAACCAAAAAAACCCAAACCAAACCCCAGTTAGGTCAGCTCCTGTTGCAGCAGTGGGGCACAATGGGCACAAACTTGTTCACTTTTCATAGCCTGATATTTTAGGAAACACCAAATATAGATAGGCCTGTAACCAACTGTACATATTTAAAGAACGTCAAACATAGGCTGTCCCAAACTCTGTTTATTTGTGTTCATATTGTGTATTCTACCTCTGGATGCTCTTGGTATGTATAAAAATTTCCACCTTTATGCAATCACTGCTGTGTTCTACTATATTTTTCTAGTAGACTTTATGCGCAGTGCAGTATAAAATATTAATGAAATAATTGATATCAATATGGTATGTAACGCATATATTTATTATGAAGTTGCAATATATTGCAATGTAATGTAAAACAAAACAATATTCTCTATTACAAAAGTCTCATTTTATGAGACTGTGGCATGTGGGAATAGGTTTTACAGAGCACTCCGGTGTCTCACATCAACGGATGTCAGTTTGGGGTTCCCGAAGTGGTATTTCAAAGGTAAGTCATAGCTCAAGACACAGGAAGGATGAACAGGTGGGATCTGCAATGGTCAAGACAGGATCTCCCTTCACTTCTGTTTACTGAGACTCATTGACACAACTGGATCAAGCCCTTGTGGCCCAGTAAGACCCTAATCCTTATATACACTTAACGAAGCAACTCTCCAGTTTGCGCACGTGCCTGAAGGTCTGCCTACATCCTTGCATGCCTGAGTTTCCGAGCAAAAATGGCCGTTAGGAACTTAATCTTTGTCCTCTTCACCGCTTCTGATCAGGTTAAAGAGGATACCTTGGAAAAGCTTGCGTCCAACCCGTTGTCGCGGCTGCTCGCTCGCACCAGAGCTCGGGGAGCTGAAGGGAAGTGGGGGATCTTTGTGCCCTCTTCCAGTACCATGAAGAGTGGGCAACCATGAAGAGTGGGTAACCGTGAAGAGTGGGTGTCTCTCGATGCTGCTGAGCCTGCCTCCACCAAGCGATGAGGAGGTCTTCTTCAAAGGCCACCTCATCTCCACAAGCGGGTGTTGAAGCCTTTGCAGCGTGCTTGACAACACACTGAGGTTTGACCCCTTCTCCTGGCTGGTGCTGTTTGTCATATTTATTTAAAACAGCGAGCCGTTGCAGCAGCTGGCACTTCATATAAATGTGTGCATTAATAAATAAACCCCCTTCTCTGGGAAGTTGCTTTTAGGAGCTCAAGATTTATGTATCTGAGCGGGACGCTTGTTACAGAGAGAGACTTTAATGTACTTCGGTGGAGCAGAGGAGCGGAATGCAAACAGAGGTCTTGCATCAAGGACGTCCTCGGAGCAGGGAGCCGCAAAGCGATGCAAGCGGCATGCCAATACGGTTGCGTGGGCCTATGATTAATGGCATTAGTTAGCAGGTTGGGAAGGAGCAGCAACATGTCTTTTGGCTGTTTGGGTTTGAGCAGGGAGTGGAAGGTGCAAATGAAACCTCAGGGAAGAGTTTTGGAAGTTGAAGAAAAAATTATGGGTGTGCCCCACTGGCTGCCCTCCACCAGGACTTAGTCCTGAAGGGAAGGCAAGCAGGAAACATCTCCACCTGGGTGGGAAAACCCGGCATCACATGGACATGGGCACGGCAGGCGTGAGCCGTCCCCGCTGTCCCGTGTGCTCTCCCTGGCGCTGGCAGCACTGCTGGTCTGGGAAGGCGCAAGACAGGATGCGCTGGGTTTGCGATCACCTTTGATGTTGTTTCCTCCGACCACCATGGATTTCAGTCTGCTTCATGTGCCAGGGATGAGGAGTTTGTAATCCTTGCAAAATTTGTAATGAAGGCTCTGCTCAGATTTTGTATTTTCATTCTTGCAACTTGAATTCCTATTCTTCCTAACCGTATATAGTCCTTTTTTCCACTGAGTCTCTTCTGACAGTGTATTTCTTAGGGTGTCTGTGCATTGTGCAGGACAATATTTGCCTTTTAAGCAAGCTCGTTTTCGGCTAACTCAGCCTCTCCGCATCTTTGTAGGGTACTTGCAAGAGCCACCGTGAAAAACGAAGTGGCTCTCTGCCCCTACTTCCAAACCAGTGGTTGTTCATCCTGTGTCACTGTAAGCAGCAAGACAGCTCCATCACAGTGTCTGAGCTATATTTAAATATTTGGACTTTCATTAATTCACTTGCCTCACTGAGTTGTTTCCCAAACAAAGCAGTAATGCCAAACAAAAGTATCTATCATTTGTAGTGAAGTGTTAGAATGCAAATAGTATCTTTTCCTTTTCTTTAAATTCATTCAACATATCTATTTTCCTTTGAATTGATTTTTAAGAGTTCTTAGCAGGCTTATATATAATTCATAAAAAATTTCTATTTTTTTTAATATTCCTTAAGCTGATTTGATTACTTCTTTCTTATCTTTGATTCTTTCCTCGCTTTCTCTGGCAAAAGTGGCGCTAGTTGCTATGGTAACTTCTCCTTCCTACTAGTTTTGCGATACATTTTCTTTTTTTCTCCTTCCCTCCAAGAAGAAACTTTTGGTCTGTTTGCAGATCTCTTCCCTGCTCCCCCTCAGCTCGGCCGCCCCTTTGTGTTAAGCAGAGGTTGCACAGGACACCCGCAGACAAACTGTGAAGAGTGTTTCCCAGGCTCCCTCCGAGCTTTGCCGACCCCGGGGACACCCTCCACCCCCACGCGGGTACCACTGCCTCCTTGCCACAGCTGCCGGCCATGCACCTCGTGCTGTGGGACCAGGGAGCAGCTGGGACAGACCCTGCAGCTACACACCAACCCCATCTCCATCACCCCACCCTCCAAAAGAGAGAGCACAAGTCTGATGAGGAGCAGCTGAGGGACCTGGGGGTGTTCAGCCTGGAGAAAAGGAGGCTGAGGAGACGAAATGGCCTCAGGTTGCATCAGGGGAGGTTTAGGATGGATATTAGGAAAAATTTTTTACCAAAGGGGTTGTCAAACACTGGAACAGGCTGCCCAGGGCAGTGGTGGAATTGCCATCCCTGGAGGTATTTAAAAGACAAGTAGACATGGTGCTGAGGGATGTGGTTTAGTGGTAACTTGGCAGTGCTGGGTCAATAGTTGGACTCGATGATCTTAAAGGTCTCTTCCAAGCATAACAATTCTATGGGAAAGAAAAATAAAAGAAAAAATGCAGAGCAACTAATGACTACAGGTTTGTATATAGCAGCTTTTCCATGTCCCACCAGCCTAGTAGGTCTCAGCCTGCTCTCCTTGAGGAGCTGATCCATGGGGGTGAGAGGGTGGGTGAGGGCCCAAGCTTGTAAATTCAAGTTGTAGGGCCGTGCTGGGGTGTGTTTGCTAATTGAGGTGGGTCAGGGAGAGCTCTGAGTTAGCATTGTCATCTGGGTCCTACAGGGATCTTCTAGTGCCAATTGCCAGGGAAGTCTCCGCTTCATAGCGTACCACCAGGTCAGTGCTGGGGTGCCCTGCATCCTTGGGAGAGAGATGGGGTGAGGGATATTTCCAGGCACTGCTCAGCCTTTGGCTCCATGTGTTCCTCTGCAGCCTCTCCCGGGCACAGAAGGGCGATGTGGGAGGGTGAAGGGAGGGCTTGGCAAACATTACAGGGAAGGGTGACGTCTGGGTTCCTGCTGCTGGGGTCCACAGGGACCTGTGCTCATGGTATGTGCTGCATCAATGCCTTTCTGCTCCAGCTGCGATGAGCGCATATAGTACAGGCAACGTCTCACGGTCCCATCGGAAAGACAGAACAGTAGGACAAAGGTGAATGTGCTGTTTGTGTAACTGTTTCACTGAAATATGTATTTAAATATAAGTTATAACAGCAAAGTGAGTGGAAAGAGCACGTGAGGTTTAGCATTTTGATATTTTATTTTTTTTAATACATAACTCTGTAATAGTCCCATTACACAATGCTTCTCATACTAGGAGGTCCATCCAAGGGGTCATTTGTAGGAAGCTTCATCTATTTGCTGGCTTTGCTCATGCAGTGGGGAAAAAAGGGCAGATTGGGAGTCTCTTGCTCCACCTGTCCATCACAGCTACAGTCCTCAGTTGAACTGGTGTTTTTTAGACCAACATGTACAAATGACCGTGGTGTCCCCCCATCCCTTTCTGCACTCACTAGAAATGACAGATCTCCTGCAGGGCAATTACTGCCACTACCCATCCGCTGCAAGGAAAAAACTGCTTGGCTCACATAGTTTAATCCAAATCAGGGCTGAAGTGGTTTATCGATTTATTAACAACATTTAATTAACTAGCAATCAGTGTAGTGCACATTCAGGACTAATACCGGTGATACAACAGGTAAACTACAATGCCAGACACCCACGAAATGGTGATAAATGCATCAAAATTTCTGAATGCCTGTCTTTATTGCCAGAAAGTTGTAATTACTCACTCACAAAACCGTAGAGGATGTGTGTGTACAAATGCTCCCCCCCGAATGTGGTGTCCAACAGGAAGGCTGCTCTGTACAGCCTTGGAGAGGTCATGGTGGCTTCCGGTAGCATCAAACAAGCTTTTACCTCTTTCCACCCCAAGGCCTTTTCTCACTGTTACAAATGTTCGTGCTTCTTTGCTACCTCTTCTCAAGCTTCTGAATTTCCAAAGTCTTTTTGTGATTGCCAGCTTACTGTTTAATTCAGGTGACGGTCGTATTCCTCCATAACATGGTCAGCTTTGGGCCCCAACACGCTCCAGTTTAGTGCATTTCCCCACACCCGTGTGGTTTGTGCCCTTCATGCCAGGTGGTTTTACCTCATTTTACATCATTTGCCAAGGGTGGAAGAGGGGAACCCTCTCCGCCACCTTATTCTACACCTAGCCACAGGCTCTTTGGGGTGGAGGTGGCCACTCAGCAATGGTGAAACCTGCTCTGTGAAGCACTCCTGCCTCCAGGGAAATCCGAAGGAGTGAAGCTGTTCCCTGGTGAGTGTCGTTTCGGTAACGGCCAGACGTGTTTCTCTTCTGGCAGACAAGGTAAGTGGAGACATTGGTGCTCAGCAGCATCTCACAGCTTTAAACCATAATTTTCAGATTGTGTGTCTCCACCATGAAGCCACAGGAGCCTGAGTCCGTTGGCAGTGCTATCAGTCTAGAATTTGGTTTGCTACTCAAGGGCAGTATTGATGTAGGAAGGACCATCTCTAGGAGCGCCAAGAGGTGCCTACCCTCCCCATCCTCTCCCAGCAGAAGCAAGATAACAAGTCCGTCTCGGGCATTGGCATAGGCTGCCCAGGGAGG
>VUYV01000804.1:69304-127149 GCA_008711295.1 Anarhynchus alexandrinus | reverse complement strand
AGAGACATTTTGATAAAACACCAGTAATGAGAGTTTGCTCCTTCTCCCTTACTCAGACTAACTGTCTGCAGCTGTGCAGTGTTCTTGCTGTCACGACAAGCCCCTGGTCACTTTACCCCTTTTACCCTGAATCTCTTACCCCTTCATGTAAATGACATGCCCAGATTTTCACATGCTTCCTGAAGATCTGACTCGGCGTGCCCAAACAACAGTGTTTTAAGAGCAATGTGGACCACAGAAGACGGTAGCTTTTTCAGTGTCGGTGGTAATTTTTACCACAAACAAGTTTCACATTTTCTGTTAAAAAGATTTGCCACTTGATGATGCTAAAATGTTGCTTAATTTTTTTTCTAAAAGTCTCTCACAGGTTTTAAGATAGCCAGAGTCATTTCTGCTTAAAGGGCTTGACCCTGCTGAGGCTGAAACATGTAAGCAACTGTTCATGCAAAACATCCCAAACCGCTTCCATGGTTGATTGCTTACCGTCACGGTCCATAGACGCTGGCCAACCTGTACTGCCACGGCAAAACGTGTCCTGCCAAAGCAAGTTCGGTCTCTTCCAGGCTGCAGAATGCAACTTAGTCCTAAACAAGTGCTCCCTGTTAGGATATTTTAGGAAGTTTGGAAACAATTTTATGTAATCACAGTAATTTAGTAAATTATCAATGCTGTGGCTTTCAGCCATCTGTTGCAGAAGCCCCAGATTTGGTTTTGTTTTTGCCTCAGCCATTCTTATTCCAAAGCTGTACATTGATGCTTCCTTCAAAAAAAAAACCCACCAAAAACCAACCACCATCCCCCCCAAAGAAACCCAAAAAACCCCCCACCCAGCACTTGCCTAAGCTGAATGAAATGTTTATTGTTGAACTGAGGATTCAGGTCTGTTGAGAGCTACTTTCTGATCTTACTTCAAGCTGCAGAGTGCGGACATCTGTGTGTGGAACTATGTGGGCGCGTCACTCCGTGTACATGAAGCCTTTTTGAATTGTGTTTATCACTTGCATCCCAGACACTCCAGCAATAGCCCCTGCCTGGAGAGAGGTATCTTTTGATCAAGTTGAGCTCAGCTTTACATTTCTGAGATCCCAAGAGGGCTCTTCACGGGCACGTGTGGGCACAGACCTCCCGTTCCTGGTCAGGGGTCGCAGGGCACTGGGATTTCTGCAGCAAGAGAACTGACACCAGAAGGATTAGATCTTGATGCCAGGACCTACAGCACTGAGGGATTCATCCACTTACTCTACCTGTAATTCTACAAACCTAACCCCCTGCAGTGCTTTTGGATTGCTGCTAATGTTACACTAATTAATGCTAATGCTACATTAATATCAATGCTTGGGCAGAAAAGGTTCTGCCAGTGACAGTTAAGAATGTTTGTCTGTGTCTTTTAGAAATGGCAGAGCATCACAATGCCGAGGAAATCCTGAGGATAGCAAGAGACCTTGTCTACAAAGTGCAGACGTTGATTGAAAATAAGTGATCATGAACAGACTGTCATTGTGGGCCTTGTGAGCTATCGGATGGAGCGGTTCTTGCACTGTACCTTCAAAATGGTGTTTTAATTGCATCTTCCATGTAATGTAATAAATATCGAAGAGATTTGTAACAGACTTTTAAAAACAGAACTTTTCCTTCACCAGATAAGGTTTGTGTTTGATAGTCCTTGTTACACTCACTTTGTATTTCTAGACAAAATCTTTTTGCATTCTCTTATCTCCCTCTCTAGAAGACCGTCTATCTACATATTTGAGATATTAAAAAGGGGGGATTTGACATACTAGAACATTTATATTTTGACTTACTGTACCTTTAAAGCCCGGACGCACGTTGTGTGCTCTGCCAGAACCTTCCATGGAGGTAAGGCCGGATCCAATACTCACTCGTGTTGCAAGCACTGAATTGGGTCCGTGGAGGAGCACGTCCGTGGGCTCACTGTCTATGCCTTGAACATGGAAGAGAATGTGTATGAGTGCCTGTGGCTAAAACATTTGGATTTGTATTTAGCAGAGTATTTAGCAGCAATTGAAGTAAATAAGGTTACCAGCTGGGAGAATGGCCTTAAACTAAATAACATGGTTAATATGAGCAGTGAAATCTGGCAACATTAGCTAAAAACATCAGTTAGCCTTTGCTGACGAGCTCACGCTGTTGAGTCTTCATGGCCTACACATGCCACAGACATGCCTTCGTTTTACTTTGCAGACTTACGCTGCAGATATTCCCAGATGACAAGATCTGCCTAATGTAGTTCAGGTTAACAAGTTTAGCACACAGAAACAGGTTCCCTGCTCACGTTAGCAGCTCCCACACTCTTTGCGTCTGTGCAGAGTGCCGTGAAGTTCGGATACTGCAGTACAGAGCAGACACAGCAGAGCTGAGCTTCCTCCAGATTACTCACTGCACACTGCTGCCCGCCCCCTCCCTGCGCTGCAGCGCTGTCCGGGAGGGCTTCCCTTGGCATCCTGCGAACGCTAACCAGGCGCTCATCTACTCGAGCAGGCATCAGCACTTGCCACCATGAAGCAGTTGAAATTGTTGCACGGGATCCAATCCGCTTTGCTGCAGCACTGTGCTGGTTTGTAGAGCCGTCCATATGCCCCGTGGAAGTTCTGTGCCTCTTCTTTTCCTGCTTGGCCGCATGCTTTAAGTAGCAGCACACGCTTCACCCCATCCTGCATAGAGAGCAGAGGTGACGGAGGGTTAGCTGGGCTCCTGCCCTGGAGCTGCAGACAGGTCTGCTGCTGTCCTGCCACTTCATCTAGCAGTGTATAAAATCGCGACGTATAGTCTACATACCTTCCCAGGGTGCGTGGTGTTTCTCAGTAAAAGTGTATCTCTGTGTCAGGGAGAGAGGGAGGGAGGGAGCAGGTTTTTGCTAATGGGCTTAGCTGCAGATTTCATGGATACTCGTGACCTGCACTCCTAGAAAACCTAGGGACTAAGCGCTTCAAGTATTCCAAAGTATTCCACCCTTTGCCATTAGAAGCTTAGTGATTTCAAAAAAAAAAAACAACAAACCAACAAAAAAGTTTGAAGTTTTGTGTTTCAGTTTTGCTGGTTTGGAGTTTTTTTTATCCTTCAGAGCAGACAGGGTTACACAGCTTTGTACACATTGAACCTTGTAGGGAAAACAACTCTGTGCTGCTCACAGAAACATAGACTAGTTTGGGTTGAAGGGACCTTTAGAGGCCATCCAGTCCAACCCCCCCGACCACGAGCAGGGACATCTTCCACTAGAGCAGGTTGCTCAGAGAAGTTTACAGGAATTGGATCAGCTCACATGAGCTTTCAAAATCAGATTTTAGCAAAAAGAGGTGTAGGGAATAAAACTATTCTGTTTGAAGATTCAAATACTGATAGGAGGTATTTACTTTAGTAACTCTGGTCTTGTTACTGCCCAAGCAGTGGGCACGCTCGCCCTTTGCATGAGGCGAGTACCGCCTCAGGGTCCTCACGAGCTGAGTGGTACCTGCACAAGAAAAAAGTAGATCTGGTTCTAGAATGACCATCTGTGCTTAGATCTTTCTTTATGATTACAGTAAACTAAAAATGGTAAATAATAGTCCAAAAAAGGAAAAAATGCACACAAAGTGCTTCTCAGCTCAATAGCCAAGCCCTCCCTTAAACTGGTCTCTCAAAATTTGAGGGGAGGGTAAAAAAAAGCAAATCAGAAGTCCCCCATCACTGGTGTAGCCAGATGCCTTCAGGGACGAGCGTGATGTTCTCTGGGCTCACGAGCATCACAGTCACGAAACAGAAGTGAGAACAGATGAGCCCACTCAGCGCTGAGGAAGGTGCTGCGGAGGAGTCTGTTGGGAAGGAAACCCCCTTTCTGCGCATAACAGTGCTAAAATAATAACAGTGGGAGTTACAGAAGGAAAAAGTTATGATAAGCTCTACTGCCCGCCCCCGCGCCTCCGAGAGTTCGGGTGTACTCAGGACGAGGAGCCAAGAAGTTGTACTGCAGGCACGCTCGCAGTCTGAGCTCATCCTTATTTATAGCCGTCTGCCCAACTGGTTGGTGAGCCAGTGCACGGCTGCTGAAAGGGCTCGGAAGCGCTTCAGTTTGTGTGTCTGTATGTTCACTGGAAAAGTGAAATAGTATTTTTTTAAAAATTGACAAGAGCGAGAAAACCCTCCAACTCACAGAGCCTGAGGAAGTAATGTAAAAAATAAAACTGCACTATTTTTCTTTGNACTAAACAAATATAAAAAAAAACAAAAAAACAAAAAAACAAAACAAAAAAAAAAACCCAAACCTCTAAGAACTTTGTTGTATTTGTTATAACATTCTGTCTAATTGTATTTTATTAACATTGTGTATTGACTTATTTATTTTTGTTGGGAGCAGACTACTCTCTCTATTTCTCAATTATTTATGTTTAAATGTAACATATGAATAAATACTTATCGTCAAAGCAATCTGTGGACCTCTTTGGAAGTGATTTCTCTCCCTCCGAGGTAATTTCGGAGACAGAACAGGGAGTCCTAAGGTCAGGGCTGTCTGGGAAGAGAGTGCAGTATGTAATTAATGTTTCTATGATGAGCGTGCATGGGCTATTGTACTAAGTGGTATTTTTAAAGCAGGTCATCACCAAATAGACTGCTAAGGTCCCTTAGGTGACTTTAAGGGTAGATTTAAGTTACACGCAGTGGGTGCCATAGGGCAGCTATTGCCACACGCCGAGCCCATCACCAGTTCAGCCCTGGGGAAGGAGTGGGAGCAGAAACAGGCCTATGACAAGTGTTAAAAAATAAGTTTCATCCTGCAATTTTAGCCCTGATCGTGCTGCAGCTAGAACTAAATCTAGTTGAGCTCCTGGGTTTCCAGGAGAGATCCTCCTCCGTCACTCCCCGTTCCCCCTTCAAACCTCTTAAAAATCCTTCAGCTGCTTCTGTTCCGTAGTGAGGACTCTTCTCCCTCCTTCAGAGCTCGCCGGCTGCCCCGATGGCTGGTCTGCTGCCGGCAGTTTTTGCAGCAATTGCTTTTCCAGGTTTTTAGGGTAGAAAGCTCAGCCCAGAGGTGGGTCCCAGGGGGTAATGGAGCATTTCCCCGTTCTACTGACTGTAAAAAACGCCCAATAAATGCCTCTCTGTACTGGGGTGCATGCAGCCATCCCTCAGGCATTGCTCGTGATTGTTACAGCTGTTAATCATGTATTTCGCCTTATAAAGGAAGATAAGCCCTTTATGAAGTGTATCCAATGACACGCTGCCTTAAATAATCTTCCAGTGCCACTGTGTCCTCTGCCTTCATCTTGTTTGCGTGGTGGGACTTGGGGTGGGCAGGGAGAGGTGGGCGCTACAGCGGGGATTACACATTTGCTTTCTTTTCTTAAGAACCTTCTTTCTTATTTCCCCACCCCCCGCCCACCCCCCAGCAGGCTCTGCACCTTCTCAGACCCTTTTAAAGCAGGCGCTCACCCAGCGGGCCCCCAACGCTGCAGAGCCCCTGAGCCACAGGAGTTTATTTCAGCACGATGCAGCAGCCCAACGAGGTTTCATCATCCCCTTATCCCCCGCTGAGTCCCCCCCCCCAGCCCCCGCTGTGGCCGGGGACGCCCTCAGTCCCGCACCCGCCAGCGGGCGGGGACCAGCCCGTACCCGGTGCCGCCCCCCCGCCGGCCCCGCTCCAAAGCCCTTCCGAGCCCCGGGGAGGTCTCCGCGGCCCCCCCCGGGGGCACCAGTCCCGGTCTGTGTGTCTCTCCCCGGTCCCCCCCCCGTAAGTCCCGATACCACCGAAGCCGCCCGAGAGGTTCGACCCGCCCGCGCTCCGCCTTACCGGGCTCCGCGTCCTCCTCCCGGCGACAACGAAGCCGGGAGAGCCCGGGGCTCCGGCGGCAGCGCCTGCGGGGGAGAGAGCATTCACCCCAGGCGGGGGTCAGGCGGGGGCGGCCCCTCCTTTCCCCTTTCCCCCCACCCCCCGGCGGTATTTACGGTTCCTTCTCCCCCTCAAACCCCCCTCCCCGAGCGCACCCGCCGCCGAGGACGGCGCGGGGCCCGGCACCTCACCTGGTGAGGCGGCGGGGCCTGGCGGGGCCTTGGCGGGGCCTTGGCGGGGCCACCCCCCGCGGCCGCAGCGTGAGGGCGGCTCCGCCGGGCCGCGGCCGAGTGCTCTGTGCGTGGGGAGCGGGGCCGGTGGCCGGGCAGCGGCTCCCAGGTCGTCACGGCCTCCGGAGGCGGGGAGGGAGCGCTCGGCGGTGTCCCCCAGCGCGGCCCGGCCCGGCCCTGAGCGGGGAGAAGCTGCGGGCTCGGGCCGGGGAAGGGCCGGAGCCGCCGGCGGTGACGCGCTGAGGCGGCTGAGGAAGCGCTGGTGCTGTGAGGGGAACGCGACAGGCGAAGGGCACCGCCGGCACCGCCGGCACACGGAGGACAACGCCGAGTCCTGGTTCAGATTTCAGTGCATGTTTATTTCAGTTTTATATTCATTTCAGGCAAGTGCTTATTACATGGATATTATTCATGTCGGATACCTAAATTCTGGAGCATGAAGAGCCAGTATAGTACAGCTGAATAGTAAAAATACAATCTGTACAAAATTAGTTGGGTTTTTTGTTTTGTTTTGTTTTGTTTTTTTCACATAGCAGATGTATCCAAACACATAAAAATCTTTTACAGTCTCGGTTTTTCAGCATTTCGTATTTCTGTGGATCGGTGACACAGTGACACGTCCTCACCGCAAACCGACGGCATTTGCCCGGGGTGCGCGGTGCCGAGCCGGCGGCTTTCCCGTGATGTGCCCGGGGCGGCGCAGGGCTCCGCGGGGCAGCCCTGGCACCCACTCTGCGCCGGCCATCGCCATCTTCAGCGACACGCTCCCGGCGCAGAGCGCGCAGGCAGCGTACAGGTAAACGCCTGTCGCCGGGAGGGCGGTGACGGGCGGCGCGGGGCGCGGGGGCAGCAGGGACGGGAGGTCCCCGCTCCCACCGCAGCTCCTCACCCAGCGGTGCCCAGGCTGGCGCTTCACCAGATGCAAATAAATCGTTGGGTGGATGCAATGAGCACCTGATTTCTCGCTCTGTCAGGAAACGCTCTTTTGGATCGGATCGTTAAGGCAAATCCGTAAGGCATTCGTACCAGGATTTCTCGTCTGGAGGCGTACAGCCCTGTGTGGGTGGGCTTCCAGCCCCGCGCAGAGACGGGATGGGAGTTTGGGGTGTTTCCCTGGAAGCGAGAGCTGACACAGGCGAGCCTCCCCCCCGCGAGCCGTGGAGGGCTCTGCATCCGCCACCAGTGCTCCTTCGCACTCAAATCCATTTTCACAGCACAAAGAGAGGGTGCGAATTGATGGGCCTCATCCTGATCTACAGCAGAGCCACGCAATCCCACCGAGGGAGCAAAACAGCATCCTACCGTGGGTAAAAATATACATTCCCAGTGCAGAACAGCACTGTCTCCCGCGCGGGCCCTGCGGGCAATGGGGAGTAAAGGAGAGCGGCACGCGTTGGCTGCGCACGCTGTCACCCAGCTCCGGACGAGCGGGAGCGCTGGCCCAGCGACTCGGCGTGGAGGCAGCCAAACACAGCCTCCGCCAAGGCTGCGCCTACCCAATGCTGTGCTTGTGCTGGTATTTTGATAATTCAAATTTTGGATTATTAATTTTTAAGCTCTGTATAGCAGGAAGAGAAAGGTGCCGTGACCGACCCTATCCTATTTCCCTTAATGCTAAACATCTGTTCCTAACAACTGATGTTTGACTAAGGAAAAAAATAATCTTAAAAATAGTGTTATAATCAATTTTAATCTGTTCAAAATGATAGCAAGGGATGGAAAACAGGCCAGAAGTATGACAGTTTTCCTTTCCTCATTCCAGTATCTTTTAGAATTGAAGTAAGATTGAAATGAACAACAGCTCACTCAAGAAAAAGCCCAGCAGCGAAGTCTAAGAGGAGCCTCACCTGCGAGGTGCTCAGCAGCTGCCCACCCCCATGGCATCTCGGCACCGTTAAGGCAGTCAGGTCCCAGCTCAGCGCAGCTGCACGGCTAATTAAGCTTAAGCAAGTGCCTAAAAGTCAATGGACTGAGCCATCACGTTGCTCAGGTACGCGGGGGTCAACCGATTTCCCAGGCCGAGAGCGCGCACCTTCGCTGGGGACACTGCAGCACACATCACGGAAAGCAAAGGGGCCAAACAAGCACCAACTGCGTCATCACACCGGGCAAATGGCGTCTTCTCCCCCGGCGCGCAAGGGAGGTCTCCAAACGCCCCTCTACCCACCCAGCCCACAACAATTTCCACACTTTTTTTTGTTTTTTAAATGCAAAAAATTCACTCAGGATGCAAACCAGTCCAAAAGAGACACAGGCTACATACAAAACTCGGAGACACAGTAAAGTCTTGCATTGAATGTCTATACGTATATAAACAGGCGTGCATACAGACAATCACACCAATACCGACACAAGCAGCAATAGTCTCACCTCCACCTACACCACTCAAAGGCATTTTACGTTTTTTTTTTTTGTTTCTTTTATTCTTTTGTTACAGAAGGCCACTTTTAATTAAAGAAAAAGAGAGAAGCAGCCCAAGACCAGCAGGCAGCAGCCTGGCTAATCTTTGGACCTGCACGGTAATACGCTGAATGCCAATTAGTTGGTGGTGCATTTCCTACCTGGATAAATTGCTTACGATTTTTAAAAAGAGCAGAAGCCTCTGCGGAAGGGACATCACCTCTGTCCAGCTCTCTGCTCAAGCAAACAAAACCCGACCCTGCCGGGGGCTGCCCACCCGAGTGCTCCTTGCCTTCGCCACCCAGTATTCAACCCCCGCACGGACGGACACACACGCACCCCCCGTGCAGAAGCAGAGGTCTGATGGCAGCGGTTTGGGTTCAGCTCTGTTTTCCTGCGCGCGAGAGGTGCGTATGGCCCACCATGCGCCGCATGCAGCCACTGTCCCTTGGGTGGGCAGAGCCCGGTCCCGCTCGCCAGGGAGGGCTGTGCCGGCACCCGGGACCAGCCTGGGGACCAGCCCGTGATCCTCCACACCACCAACCCCCCAGCAACACCACGGCACGGGTTGTGTTGCACAGCCCTGGACAGCCCAGGCGCGAGCGAAGGGGGTGCTGCGCCCTGCTCCCCCCCGGGCTATCGTCCCCCTCCCCAGGTAAACCCTGCACTGCTCAACCCCCTTCAGGGGGCACCGCTCCTGACCACAAATCACAAACAAAGCATGCGATTCCTTCTCTGTGGGTCATCGTCATAAAAGAAAAATGCACAAGAAATGTTTTTGGTCCCAAACTGGCTCTGAAACCCACCCAAACTGGGTGAAACAGCGCTGCCCCATGCGGCGGCGGCTGCTGCGTGTCCGTCCCCTCTCGCTCTTTGCAAATCAAACGCCAGCAGAAAAATGGCCTTGTTTGAAAGGAAGGCTGAAGGCAATGGTCGGGCTAAGACTCAAATAAAAATGATTTGGTTTACAGAACAATGCAGTTTGCATGACATTTTCAGCTTTGGGAGCCGGGCTGCACGTGTGGCACCGCGCAACCGGTGCCCCACTCCGCAGCGGGCAGCAGCCGCCGGCAGCGGCATTCTCAAGTCTCTCCTCAGTCTTTCCTGAGATCGGTGTGGGTTTTGCCTGAGAAAGGTGTGAGTCAAGACTTGACGACGTGGCCCTCAGCAGCTGCCACTGCCGTGGCGCACCGGCCGAGCTGGAAACACCAGCGGCAGGAGCCCCGGGGAACGCTGCTCCGAGAGCCTGGCTGTCACCGGGTCTGGGCACGAGTCACCGCGTCCCCAGCAGCGGTGGCATGAGTGAGACTGTTGATACTCTGAATAACGCCAAGGTTTCTCCAGCCAAGGCAATCCCTCACCCTGTACTAGGACAGGAGTGTAACCCTAAGCAGGGCTTTAAAACCCAACTCATGAACTGGGAATTCAAAAATTCCTACCGCTTGTCCACCTGATACCATGCAAAAAAAGGGTTATAATTACTTTTGGTAGTTTGTCTGCCTTTTTTAAACTCTTCCCTCTCCCTTGACCTCCCCACCTGTTTTGATCAGCTTTAGAAATCCTGAGCAATCCGAGGATGAGCAAAGGACAGCAGTGGCTCCAGCCAGGACCACCGCAAACGCCGGACAGCAAGAGGCGGCGATGGCTGGTGCCAGTGCCATCACCAGCCCCAGGAGTTCAGAGAGAAGAGTCTCACACACACCTTGTTCCCAACTCCGGCTGCGGGAGAGCGAAGCACACACGGAGGCGTCAGCCGCGCACACCAACACACGCACAGGGAGGCCCAACCAACCCACTGCCACTTGGACCCCATCCAAGCCACTGCGGCGAACGCGGGAAATCAGGTCATTTCCCTTCTTAAGCTTAACTATGGGGTTCTGGCTACTTTTTATTAGTGAGGTCAGGAATACATTCCCATATCTAAAGTGTCAGCTGTAAGAACTCTTTTCAGGACAACTGTAAAGCAGCGGTTTGGGTTTATTCCTCTCTGCCTGCACTCGGCAGGTGAGAGCGGAAAGCAGCCCGAAGCAGAGCAGCGGAGGTGCCCGGCCACCAGCCCGCTCCTCCTCGGCAGCCGACCCGGCGCTGTGCAGCCGCGGGGGCTCCCTCGGCCAGGCTCCGAGGAGCAGAGCCGCCCGTCTGCTGGCACAGCGCAATCCCGCTCCCCGGCCTGGCTGAGCCGTGAAAGCAAAACACTATTTTTGCGTGTAACTGTAGCTGCCCGAGGGGTTTCGCTCACACGGGTCTGCTGGTGTCTATTTCAAACACACACGACTCCACTGGCTGAAGTTTTTAGCACAGATGGAGCTTTTGAGCACGTTTTTGCTGTTGGTAGGGTGGTGGGAACCGTGGGGAGCACGCAGGCTGGGAGGTCGGGAAGCACAGCGCCGCGGGTGACGGACCCAGAGCCTGCCCTCGGTGGAAGCACCTCCGCTAACCTACAGGCTCCGAGTCGGGCTTGACGGGACAGAAAAGTCTCAAAACTACTACACAGAAAACCCATTTGCTATTTTTTCTGTGGTATGGTATTTCTATGGTTACCAGCAACTAATATTATTCAACAACAGAAGAGATTTCTTGTAAACTTCATATTTATTGATTTATTTTTTTTTTTGGGACAAATTAGATCTTCTGAATCCCAAAGTGTACATATATATATATTTATATATAGCTTTCTCCATAGGGAAAACACATATATCAAAGGAGGAGAGACATTTCTAAAGTGCCCCTTGTTATACAGTACTGAACATAATTTCTAAGAGCATTAGCGTAAATCCGAAGTTTCTGAGCAGGAATGACAGACACGGGGAAAGAAGGGCTGTGGTTTGCTCTTTTCCCCACAGAACAGAAAGAAGTTTGCTGACTTTTAAAAACAAACAGGAAAACCCCAAAGAAACGTTTCTGGTAGCCGTGGAAAAGGCAGATGAGAACGGGGGGGACCCAAGACACCCGGACCAGCTTACGGGCTGGCCCAGCGGGACAAGCTGTTCTTCAAGCGGAGGGGAACACCGGTGAAGGGGTTCGGACACACCGGCACTGCAGAACTCCACAGGGGAGAGAAAAAGTGGCAAAGATGCGGACTTGGATGTGAGCAGGGTAGTGACACTGTTACCTTTAAACCGTAAGGGAGTAAAAGACGAGGAGGTCAGCAGCATCACCTCTCCTTACAGTAAAGGCCATTAAATAATCCCCCAGAAAGCTCATTCCCCTGCGTCAAGTAAAACGGGAATGCTTCTCTCCATCCCGTACGCTTTTTACTGCGGCAAACGCAGAGTGGCTGCACGCCTGGGTCACGGCCAGTTACCACCCTCTGCCTCGGGACGAGAAGCCGACGGGGTCAAGGTGGGAGCAGAGTTCTCCATGCAGAAAGTAAGCCGTCATGCAAAACTGCAGGTAAGAAGAGCAGGACCGACCCCGCAGCTCCCGCCAAGCTGGCACACAGGGAACGGCGCCGGGGGGCAGAGGGGCTCTTGGCCAGTCCCCGGGCTCAGCCCCACTTCCCAGCCGGGGCTTTCTCTCCTCCAGTAAGCTCAGCCACTCTTGACTAGAAATGAGGCCTCCTGCCTCGGTTTTGTTGTTTTATGAGATGGAACAGTAAAAAAAGGCAGAAAGAAGCTTCCTCCCCCTCCTAACGCAGCTACGGAAGGCAAAGCCACGCGGTTCCTCCTAAGGAGGGAGATGACCCTGTTGCAAACACTGTTTTCAAGAGTTTCTGATGAGGAGCAACTGTCCTGTTATCTAACGCTGTTCTCCACAATACCGGCACACAAGACACAAGGTCCTTGGAAAGCCCTTGCACGTACAAGGAGACGATAAAGCCCTGGCCATTCTGCTAACCCCGCACTGTCAACGGTGCACCAGAAGTGAGAACAATCTGTTTAAATGCAGTTTAAGGATAAGGAATCCTTAAAGACTTGTCCACTCTGGTGTAGGAACTGTGCCAGCAGCACGGGCACGAGCTTCATGGACTCATGGATGTAAGGAAAAAAAAAAAAAAAAAAGAAGAAAGTGTTAACTACGGAGCAACCCAGGGCTTTATAAACAGATTTAATGCAATTCTCAGCCAAGTCTGCTCAGAAGGCACAATCACGCTTCATCTCCGTTTGCAGTAGTTGCTCCCGTCTCCAGCACAGTTTCAACCATAGCACAGACGGTGCAGAACTGGGAAGTTTTCTTAACTGAACCTCTGCCACTGTTCACAGCACTCCACAGCCAGGCAAAAGTCCTGCTGGAGTCCCCAGGCGTTTTGGGCAGACGATGGATCATGCTTTCCTGCGGACAATCTCGACCCAAAGCCAGACGCAGCCAGCCAGCACAGCGAGGGGGGCACTGCTCAGCACCACCGCACCTCCTCCTCCGAACGGGCGTCACTGCCCACGCGTACCCGGACAGACGCGAGCAGGGACCTTCCTCCCATCCTGCCCCGAGGACCACGTCCGCTGGCTACAGCAGGAATTTCGCCTGCATTAAGGACTGAGGAGTATTTGTTTTTAAAAAGAGAGGAAGACGGAAAAGAGCTCACCAATAGCAGTACTACACACACAACGGTGCAAGGACCAGAACGCCCAGTCAGCAATGAAACACGTCCTAAGCAACCTCCCAGCCAGGCGGGCAAGTACCCGCAGAGCCAACCTATATCCCTCCTCTCCTGACTCCGGGGAGTTTGGCTGCAGTGAGATCTGCCCTGACCGCCAGAAAGGGTGAACAAGAGGGTCCCTTCGGATGCGGGGTTGTTCTTTGGTGCACATCTCACTGTCGTCTGTAAGACACAAGTTATACATTCTGATCTCCTGCAGTATATACCCTTACCCTACACAAGACTAGATTTTTTTTCCCCCCCACCAAAGAAAAAAAAGATGTCAAAACTGCTTGCATTTTGGAAGATACCGCATGCACATTTATCCATTTTCTAATCCACTGACTCCCACACTAAAACATGGTCAGCTCAGGAACAAACTAACGAAGGAAAGGAACCCATGCAGCAAATCTACTTAATTTCTGTTGGTCTTCTTGTCCCAGGTTCTGCTCTATCGGGCCAGATAAACACACTGCAAGTTGCCAGCACAGAATAACTGCCCCTGCAAACCAAACGAACCCAAGAAACGTGGGGGCTTGGGAGCGGCAGGAGGAATCCTGGAAGGGGGAGTGCCATGCACAGAGATCTGCAAAATCAATTATTGCATCAGCAAAACCAAGCCAAAACAAAAAACAAAACCCCCCAAAAACCATCCAAACAAAACATTGTCAATCATTAAAATAATAAAAAACATTATTTTTTTGACATAGCTATAAAAATCAAGTCATTTATAAAACTGCAACAAATGAAGTCCGGTTGTGTATTCTTTTTCCTTTTATTAGACAGGACAGAGAATTTCCTTAAAATGCCATAACAAGTCACAGTGATTTTAGATGTTTTTTTTGAAATGTAATATATTGATGGGAAATACCTTTAACATGGTTTAACTCTTTTTTTGTCACTGTATATGTACCCTGGTCCACCAAACCATCTATCTTAAAGTTTCTTGTTTAGAGAGGACACTCTGTCTTCTTCCTCCAAAAATGAATTTTGTCTAATAATCCTGCAAAATAATCAACCTTACAAAAGGCCTTCTTCAAATGTTATATTTATATATATATGTATATACATATATATACACACACATACACACATATATATAAATATAGACTTCTATGATTTTTTTTCCCATTCTACGCAATGTCTCAATAAAGAGATCAGCAATTTTTATTCTACAAAGAAGCAACACATAAAAGGGGAAAATTAAAAGTCTTAAGAACATCATATCCATATTTCACTGATTACACATAAAAGGAAAAAAAATCACCATGAACAACTGTCTGTGAAGTTTTCTTGGATTAGCAAAATTCAAGTGCAGAGAGGCCCCGTCTGTCGCTGCCCGCGGCAGGGTGGTCGCTGGGCGGCTGAGGACAGCCCAGCCCGGCATCCTGCCACTCGGCGCGTTCTGCACTTCCCTCCGCGGAGTCGGACGTGGTTGGAATGTATGGAGTTTAGGAAAGGTTCCCAACGAAGACCTCGCCGTCGGACGATCCCCTCTAGGCCAGCTTCAGTGTGCTCACTGGGAATGATGGCATGGTTACCATAGTCACCGGATTTAGGACCGTTTGCCCAACTAACTGCGGGTGATGGACAACTTGGGTTCCTACAGCAGGCTTGGCCATCACCGCTTGCTGGCCAAGGTTTGTGGTTCCATTCACTTGCTGGTGCGAGATGGTGTGAGCAATATGGCTCACCACGGGCTGGCTGACGGCCACGGGCTGAGGGTAGATGGGCAGCTGCTGGCCGAGGTGGGCCATGTGGTTGATGGTGGCTGGGTGCACAGTGATGTGGCCGATAGGCTGAGCAGCAGTGGTAAGTTGCACAGGGCTGGACGTGGAAGGTGCAATGTGAGCAATGTGCTTGGTCTGTGGACCCTGAATCACGTGGTTGACAGTCTGGATGACCGAAGCGTGGGTAGTGGCGGTGTGGGCAATAACAGTCGATTGCACTGTCGAAGCCGCCACGATGTGAGTCTGTGCAGGGACGATCGCCTGCGGCTGGACCAGTGCTTGTGTCTGGATGGGAGGCTGTGCGTGGGCTGGGGTTTGTTTCTGCTGGATGGACAGGTGCTGAGGCAGAACCGCCGGGTGGTGGGAAGCAGCGTTTGAAGGGACGGCTTTCAGGAGCTCTGGGTGCTGGCGCTGGGTTAGTTTTGGTAATGAGTTCACTGGCCTGTCATCTTCCATGTCTTCATCCATGTTGTCTTCACCCTCTGGAAAAAACGAAAGGAAGAAACTCCCATAAAAAAGAAAGCAGAGCACGAACTGGACCTAAGCAGCCTCCCTACAAGGCAGCACAGGAGGAAGAGACAAGAGCAGGAGGAGTCACTGAGCTACGGGCAAGCGGCACGGCACAGCACGGCACGGCACGGCGTGGCACGGCAGGCTCCACTGATGGGGCTCACAGCCCTCACAGTGGGGTAGCACACCCCTCTCTTCCCTGCTTGCGGGCCAGGCAGGCGGGACCAGGTCAAAGCCCCGGCTAGAGAGGGGTGCTCACGCCGGGCTGAGAGGTCTCGCTCGGCCGGCGAGGGAAGCAACGCCAGCAGAGGCAGACGGAGAGCACCCGCGCCGAACTCCGTCTGGGCTGAAGAGCTCTCCTTTGGGGAAGAGGAACAGGGTGTCCTTTCCTGTCCAGTTGTTCCACCGATGGGTACCACCCCTTCTGCTCCCAGAGCAGGAAGGAAACAGCCACGGAGAAACACGGCAAGTTCCTCGTCTGGTTCTGGAAAATGGACTCTCGTCCAGTCCAGGAACTAACGAAGCAAGGCAGCGGTGTGCTGACCCTGCGGAGATCCGGCAGACGAGCGGGGCACCTTGCACTGCCTGCTCTAAAGGCAGCCATGCAGTAGAGATTAAAAATCTCAGAAGATAGAGAAGCAGCAGGAAAACCAGGGAAGACACTTCCCTTTTGCAAGCTCTGTGGTTAGTAGTAGCTTGAAGCGATGGTTTTCAGCGGAGGACAGCTGGAGAGGCGACCGGCTGATGCTGCTATTGACAAAGCACTCCTACTCTCAACTTCCATCAGCCTACACTCGGTGCCTGCGAGCGTGTTCAAAGGTGGTGAGCCCGATACAAGCCTGAATGAACCAGAAAACTCAGGTTTTCCCTTCCTGGAACTCGCTGTATCGTCTGCCTGGAGTGCCAAGAGCAAATGCTGTCACGATTTGAAAGAACTGCTGCAAATGGTTACAGACTGCTACAGCCTCCTCATTTCTGGAAAGCAAAGCACTGTACATCCACCGACTGCCTATTCTTCCTCCTGCAGATCACTGGTATGGAGCAAAGCATGCACTCTCCTATCCCACAAAAACTGCTTACTGGGAACAGCACGCCAGATATTCGTTAGGATCATTTCATCTTCACTGTGAATCCTTTTCACACAACGTGAAGGCTCATTAAGTTGTTCAAATGCTCTGGTGATCCTTCCTGTACCAATTCCTTCTTCTCTACGTGGCTGAACACCCTCCCACATCCGCACACAAATACACGAGGACGCTCACGTGCCACTCAGTTCTAACGAGCAGGGACGCACAGTTATACAGGAGGAGCACTAAGTTTTGAAAGCGGGGAGCTCCACGGGAGGTATCAGCAGATTGAGCGTGCAAACCTGCGCTTTGTACCTACCTAATGCTGATGCGCGATTTTCAGTTCCCTTTACACAAGCGGCAGTGTATTATTAGGCCAACATCAATGATTACAAACCACTTGAAAACCTTTTACTTTGTTCTGAATGCAAAGAAACCTTGATGGAGCTAAATGAAGATCTCCACCACTGCTATATACTGTGTCAGTGACGTACAGTGATGATTACAAGAAGAGAAAAATTACGGGTACCTGATGCTGTCGAGGTAGATGCCTGGTCATCCTCTGGCTGAACTGTCTGCCGAATAATTCTGTCAATCTCCAAGATGTCCATCCACTGGCTCAACTCGTTCTTCAATTCTGCCAGTCGCTGCTGGGTAGCAATCTTCTCTCTTGCCAGCCGCTCCATCTCATGTTCATATTCTTTTTCCTTCCTCTTTAAAGTCTAAAGACAGAGGGAAGAAAAAAAAATATAAGGAGAACAAAGACGCGTATAACCTACACTAACCTGGTCACTCCCATGTCCATAGCTCAGGTTATTTATTACCAGTTACGCTGGTGTAAATCGTGTTCAGATATAGTTATGCCTTTCGAATTCAGGCAGAAAGGGAAAGGACAAGAGCTGGCCACGAAAACCTAAAGGGTTACTTTGGCCAACCGCTTTCTGTCCTCTGAAGGAAAACTGATGAGCCTCCAAACTGAAATGCTTAACCACGTCAGGTGTGAGTCCCTTCAACTGCAGGGGTAAGCGTAAAGCCTAGAACTCCTCAGGAAAAGCTGGAAGGCTTTCTCTCTGAAAAAAGGTATTTCTGCCACTCTAAAGACAGAAAATGAAATCTTCCTGCATCCTTCCTCCTTTGCTCTAACCTCCCCAACAGAGCTTAAAAATCTAAGATCCAAGAGCACTGAACTATGACTACGACTCATATCTGTAACGTGGAAGCCGGACCCTTCCCAGCACTTCCACCCTGCTGACTTCCTCAGCTAAACACGGGACACTGACGGTACGCGTGTGCAAACACTGGCAAGAAAGAACCTCTGTAAGGACACCAACAAACGACTCAGGGGTGCAGAGCGCGCGTGGACCATGAAGCAGGCTGTCCGAGGCCCCAGACAGGTATTTGTTGGAGGCGCAGCAACATGACCCAGGACTCTCTGTTCACTCCTCTCTTCTGTTTCAGTCCAAGGGAGCTCCTTGTTGCACTTCAACATCAGTTTAGCGCGACAGGGTGAGCACTCAGTTCCCAACATCAGCCTCACTCCACCTGCCTTGTGAAATATTTGCAGAGGATTAGGGCTTACCGCAGACCGGTGGGAAGGTGCAAAGGGAGGGAAAAGGGTGCAGTTCCCTCTGATCGCCGGGCGAGAGGACGAGAGCACGGTCAGTTAGCCGTTAGCCACCCGGAGAGTGGGGCTCTGGCGTTTTTAATATCTATTCCCAAGCAGCCCTAAGGAAAGGGCGCATCTACACAGACAGCAGCGCTCCTGCGCAGCAACTGCCTGCTGGCCCCTGGCTCGGGAAAGGTGGAATATACCCCACATCCTTGCACAAAGACAGAAATCCCCTGCAGAAAACTCTGCTCTTCTGCAGGAAGATAAAACCACAGACGTACTGAAGTATTTCAAAGATAAAAGTGCGTAGGAAGAGACAGTACCTTTTACTAAACCAACTGACAGTCGTTGGGGAAAAGAGACAAGCTTCAGGCACACAAGCCCAAGTAGGTCTACACAAAATCACAGAGCATTTCCAGAATGAGCACATAAATCACGGAGAGAGAGGGAACTTTTACATGGTCAGAAGAAAAGAAAAAGCACAAGTACTAATTAGCTTCTGAGCAACACACACCACACCAAGAGCTCCTGACCTAGAAGAGGTGGCTAACAGCAACAATACCCACATCGCGGGGGGACTCCTCAAGTCAAATGCGAAGGAACAGTGTATGTTCTCCTCTTCTGCTAATGCCCGCTCAGCGTTGGAAATCTGGTACGTTCATCGGCAGGGGAGGGAAGAGGTGCTGCATCAGTCAGCACCGTACACACAAATGCCAAGTACTATTAATGGGAAACATAAACCACACAGATCTGATGGGGATCAATTACTGAGCAGTGCAGCAGAAAAACAATAGCTGATCTTCAGAGAAGGTACTGTTTCATGAGATTTTAAGCCAGTAGCACAGCACTGCATAGTAACAGGACAGAGAACCTGCCCCCAGCCCAGGTCAGCACATACTACAAGCATAAAAAGAGACAAAATAAGTGAAATCTGAAAAACCATGTATAGCCTGTCTTTTTTCTAAAGTTAAGTTTCACCATTGAGGATCTAAATCACATACACACTTCTGAAAATAGCACCTATACAGCCCTCCACAGAGCCCGCACGGATGCTCTTTGTGACTCGCTGCTGGCGGGCACCGAATTTAAAAGCAAACCTTACACTTAGCAGAGCGGCAGAGGATCAGACTCATGAAGTCCTGAATATGGGCTCTTTATTTCTCTCTCAAGTTCTCCAGGACAACTGCAATCAGAACTTGACCTCATGCGCTTCAATGGTTCTGCCGAGCTTTTATCTCAAAAATTAGCCAGGAATAACTCTAAAGCCTGTTCAGCCATGCCTTTAATTCAGCCTGAGCCAACACAATGACCAGGGTAGCTCCTGTCCTCATATAGAAAAGTAAAATGAAAAAAAAAAAAGTACCTTTGTCCTGATAATAACAAAAAAAGGAAGTATTTTAAAAATGGCCAAACAATGCGTATTAGCGGGGCACAATCATTCCAGATGTGGAAATGGAGACAACTCCTCTCCACGAGGCTTATGCTTTGCCCCCTGGCACCGCTGGCTTTAGCTCAGCTAAAAGCCTCTCAAAAAGGACAGTTTTCAGGCAATAGGGGCACTTCTTGCTGCTTTTTAAACCGTAAGCAGGCAGCAAGTATGCCAACTCCTCACTGCCAAGGTTTTATACTGGGACACCCCAGCATACCTGTCCCCTACAGTGAGAGGAGCTACCGGGACAGCAGGGAAGGTCTTTCGGTGCGTGAGACGCAGGTACGTGGGGACGGGGACTCCCAGCCCTGCACCAGTGCTGAGATGATGCACTAGTCCGGAGACGGCGTTTAGATCCATACGTGGCTGACGCCAAAATCCATATGATGCTGGTTTTAACGTCTGTTATCCTACTGAGTGCGGCCGAAGCATTTTGCCTGACCCAGAAAACACAGTAATGCCGCGTGTGCGCTTTGATTTCGTTGCAGCCGAAGGGACGCGGGTGGGACACAGAGGGCACAGCTGAGGCAGTGAGGAAGGTGCGTGCTCCCGTGCTCACATCTGCATAGGCCAGAAGAGAACTCGCCTGAATGCCTTCTCTCTTACTATCTAACCAGGAAAGAAGCGAGTAGGAGAAAGCCTGAGACTAGAATTGCTGCGTACAGACGTGAGCCCAGCCCCTCTCTGCAGTGTTTCTCTCCAAACGCGCTCTCCATGCGGTTACGCACAGGGCACCATAACGAAAGGACAGACTACAGTAACGCAGCTTTCCAGGAAGCATAAGAAAGAAACCCACGCAGGCTCAGCACCCGTATCGCACTCAGCGCAAGCGTGTTCCAGCAGATTTGGCTCCCTGCCCCGCTGTGAGAGGACTCCCAGCACCAGGGGAAAGCACAGCTCTGCGGTACGGGCAGGGCAGCTGGCAATCAGTTACAAACTCTTAATTACTGAAGAGGCAGGCAAACCCTCAGCGAGCACCAGGACGTCTCCCAGCGAGCAGGGCCATGGCGCTCGCTCTGTCGCTCTCGGGGCGCTCCACTCCTCCAGCGCAGGCGCCGGGACGCGGAGCTGCTCCAAGCCCGTCCCCGCAGGCTCTGCCTCCCTCCGCGCCGCCGGCCGCCCCGGCCCTCCCCGCGCCGGGAAACGGCTTGTCGGGGTGCCAGCTCCCGGCAGCCACTCGCCACGATGGCACGCTCCTCCCGGGGCTCCTGCAAGCGGCGCCCCCCGGCCGGCGCGCTCGCGGGCTGGGTGCTCTCCAAGGGAAGCTGCCGGGGAGGCCGGAGGAGCAGATGGGCTGGAGTCTCTGCTGGCACCAATAATCTTCCAAGAACTATTCTAGGATGCAATTCACCGTGGCTCGCTTGGTAAAGACGGATCTCCTGGCTGAGCTGCTTTGGCCTAACAATGAACCGGGCGCGATTAACCGGAGCCTTCCTCCCTCTCCTGCAGCCCCCCTCCCAGCACGGCCCCGCTCTCTGCCCCGCGTTTGAAGGTGAGCCTGGCCGCAGGAACAGACCCGACCCCGACCCGCAGGCCCCTGTGCAGTGGTGGGCACACATCTCCCCAGGGACCCGCCAGAGAGGGACGGGGGAGCAGGGATGCTTCTGCCTTTGTCCTTCTTCTCACTGATGGCCAGTATGGAAGAGGGCAGGTGCACGTCTCCCGCGTCCCCTCTGAGCAGCATCACCAGCAGCCCCTCGGACAGACGGCTATCTGGCATCTGCCTGCCGGCAGGTTATTTTCTGCAGATCATCCTGCCCACGTCAGGTGCCAGGTTCTCCTGGCCGTCAGCAGAAAGTCCACAGCCAAACCTTATGCATTCTGACCTTGCTCGCCTACCTACCCCCAAACAGAAAACACCTTTAGAGATATGCGTTGGTCTCCAGTACGTTTTTTCTAAAACAGGCATTTCTTACAACAGCAGCAGTATCACAATAGATCCTATGCGATATAAAAAAAAAAGGAAAAAAGTCAGAGTTTTAAAATAAGAATCAGCCACACAGACACTCCTTTCACCAAACCCAAACCTTTGGTATCTTCCAACAGAACTGGCACGCAAGGCTAGAGCTGAAAAGGGCAGAGGGGACCCTGCAACTACATAGAACAAAATAACTAATTGAGAGTGAAATTTCAATAAAATTTCCAGCAGAAGCCCATGGCTGGCAATCTCTGTCCAGGCTTGGAGTCCCTATTCCAGTGCTGACTTCACAGCTAGACTGCAAATGTTGTCGTCAAAACCCTCTGCCCTCCTCCCTTCTGGATCTGCTGCAACTTGGGGCTGGGAGATGCCAGGAGAGATGAAAATCTGTGTGATCTCAAAGTTTATCTGACTTTGAATTATCTGAACGTGAAACAATTACAAAAAAAGTATCCAGTTGAGTTCCCTCCTGATAGGCAGTTACGTGCTTTATGAGTTTTGCGCAGAGCCTAGATTCACGCTATGTCACGGACTTAGTCCGGGCGAGGATGGGGATCTGTGCACATCCAGATCTGTGCCAAGGGAAAGCCTGCTGCGTGGGCGAGCGCTCCCACTGCCCGCTCTCCCCGTGCACGGGTCCCTCGCTGTGCGCAGTGCCACGCTGCGGTTTGGGAAGCCTACACTGACCTCACGGAGCCGGTGAGCAGACCCGGCACCCCTTCCTTCTTCTGCACCCAGCCGGCACCGCTGCCACCCACGCATCGGTGTTAACCAGAGAAGCAGCACACAGACGGGATCACGCCTGCAGCTGCCTGCTGCGAACTCCTCCGTTTAACCCGGCTCATGAAATACTGATCCTGCTTCTTCATGGTGGAGAGTCACTGAAGTTAGCTGCATTCCTCTTTTCCCACCCGCCTCAGAGAGCGGTGAGGACCGACCGGCGCCGGGAGCTGCAGAGCCCTGGAGAAGGGGAGGCGCAGCCATCGGCAGTTTGGGTTCTCTGTTCTGTGCAAAGCAGTTGGGCACTCACGACCCAAAGCCGGCGAGGCTCGATCTGAGCACAACTCACACGTACGAGAGACGGCAGCGTGATTTCCGCCAGCTCAACAGACGCACACCCCCCCGAGACTGCTCTTTTCCAAGCAACAAACCTCAGCACAGACTCTTCTCCTTATGTGTGTGCAGCGATGACTGTAGGATTTCTTTTTTTAATATTAAGGAATTGAAGCCTGGGTTGCCCAGACAACTTTTACTCCACAGTGTAAGGAAGCTACACTGAGAATCACGACTTTAAAACTGATCTATTTTTCACTTCTATGCACTTAAAAATTTCCACAAGAGCATCACTTAAAAGAGCCAGTAAACCCCAACCCTGATGGGGGGGAAGGTGATCTACCCCAGGAAGAAATCATGGATTTCCTCATTTTCATCGGAATCCACCCATGGCTTTTGACAGCTGTGAAGTTTTGCAAATCAGCTGCTGGTTCTGGTGAAAACAAGTTGATCATTTCGCTCCAAACATTTACAGTTGTCACTGCTTAACTCCCAACCACACGCGAAATAGGGAGCTGAGGGCAAATAAAGTGCGCGGTAATCGTCTGCTGCAGGGATCAGCATCCCTGCACGAACAATTCTCAGCGTGGAAGTTGTATTTGAAAGGTACTTTAACCATACAGCCACACACTCCAGCACGCGTGTAATATAAAGCACAAGGGTGGCCCCACAGAAAACACACCTGATCCTGAAGCTGCGAAGTCCTTTGCTGGGCAATGCCTGCAGAGGACCAAGGGCCGGGGACCCGGCGCTGACCGTGGCCCTCTCCAGCGCAGAGCGGCTGCTGCTACCACCGTACGCAGGTGGAAACGGTGACAAAGAAGCAAGGGCAGTGGTGAAGAGCCCCTTCATCTTTTATTTAAACAGCAGCGACCACATTAAAATCCATGCGTGGGTTTGCTTTTGCTCCCCGTGAGTATCTGATTTTCCTCCTTTACACGTAGCTGTCAGCTTCAAAGCAGCCCTTACCCACATGGATTATTAAAGCAGGACCAGCACAACTGCAGTGACAGCAAACACCCGACGCTACACCAGTTGTAACGTTTCGCCCCTTTGTGCCCATTCTTCTCGCCGTTTCGGAGCTGCTGTTTGGTCCTTGTGTGCATCCCACTTGCCGTTATTTGGTAAACAAACCAGAGGCAAACTACTGTTGTCGCTACGCAGCCACAGTCATTTGTCACTGGAAAGAATTTTCCATTTTATAGCTGGCTGTAATTAAATTGCTTATTCTTATGTCAAGATTGAAAATAATGCTCCCAATGCTTTCTCTGCGCTTGCCTCAAGAATAATGCTAGCCCTGTAGTTGGCATTAGTGAGGTTTAAAAGGTCTTATTCAACAGCTCCCCTTATAAACATTATATTAGCAATTTAAAAACACACTTTCAATTATGAGCTTTTCCAAAAGCATATTTCAGCTGTTGTGTTCTATTACACAGCGCTCACTGATTAAAAATTCCTCATCAATGAGCAATCACGAAAGTGATTTGCAATTTTGAACCAGATTCTTTAACTCTTTGCTATTGGGATCGCAGCCGCTGCAGCAAACCAGGAGCTGCTGGGCCGGGGCAGGTCCCCGAGCAGCAATCCCACCTGCAGGACTTCCACGCCATTCAGCACAGACCCGACCCAGCCGGTCCGGCTTTCCGCTGCCGTTTGGGGTTTTGGTTCCTATCTATAATGGGAAAAAAAGCTAAATCCTAAGAAAAGGATCTTATCCTTGCAGGGACTGCCATACTGCAGCACATCTACAGCATCATTAGCCCACCAGCGTGTCTCCACAAATGCCGCAACCAGAAACATCAGGAGACAGAGGGGTGCTGAGGAACCTGCAGTCCCCAAACAGCCCAAGCCCCCAAGACTCTATTGGCAGAGGTGCCACAATCTCCTGTAGCACTTCGGAGTTTTGCATGAGTTATATCAATTTGGCCATTCCTGCTTTGAACCTTGCTAAATTTGCTATGAAGTTCTTCAGGTGTGAGGAGCAGTTTGTTTAAAGCCCAGCGTCTAGAGAAATCGCTTGCCTCAACTCAACCCAACCTGCTGCAGTGAAGGAGAACCCCAAGAGCTGGTTCCCACCCCGGCATTGGGCCGGTGTCCCCAGCCTCCGCGACAAGCGTGCACACCAGCAGCGGCTGCCTGCGCTAGCCGAGGTGACGGGACCCGCTCCTGCACCCGGGACCTGCTGGACCTGAGCTCCTGACGATGCCCCTCACCCTGCAGAAGGCAGCACCGGGCAGAATCCATCCATCGGCAGAGGTAACAGTGGTACCTCTCCTTCTGCTTGTGTGAAAACCCGGCTGGTTGCCACGGGAACCACAGCCACGGTTTCCATGGTAACTGCTTCATTCGGCTGGCTCTCGGAGATGAAATCCCGCAGCGGCGCCGGATGCGCTAGCCTGGTACCACCGACGGGAAAATACAGGTTCTGGCACAACAGTACCAGCGCAGCGACTGACGGCGCTGCCGCTCGGCTCTCCCACGCACACCGCCCCCACTGCAATCACCCACCTGCCGCTACCCCCGGACGGTCTGTCCTACAGCAGCTTCTCCGTGGGGCCTCCCGAGCCTCTGCTCAGTGCAGGGTCACGGTGCCGCTTTCCCCAGGCTCGGTGTAAGACCACGACAGGCTGGACCCAAAGCTCTGAGGTGTCACCGCGAAGTGCTCAGCGCTGGGGGACGTGCGGGCAGGGGTCCTGCAGCGACCCGCTCTCAGCGCATCGTGAGAAACTTGCGTGCTGAGGGAGGGGAGGAGCAGAACAAGGACTTCAGGCTACCACCGTTTGTGCACCGATTTCAGCCTCCTAAGCTCTCGAAGCTCACGCTTCACACCGGCGCCAAAACCAAAATAAAACCTGCAAGGTGAAACAGAGACCATCCCACGCTACTCGTGGGTCGCACCACCAGCAGCACCCTGCAGCAGGACGATCCCATCCCAGCACGGCTGCACCCTGCAGGTCCTTCGAAGGAGAGGAGGCGATCCGCAGTGCGAGGTGACGCCCGGGTGCGGGTCTGCCCGCAGGTCTCACAGACCCGACGGGCCCCTCGCCAGCAGCCTCGTCACGCACTCCTCCACGCGTTTAACGCCGGGCGAGGACCGCAGCCGGAGAGCGCCGTCGCATTCGGGGTGGTGACCTCACCCTCGCACGCACGCAGCGAGCACGGCCACCTCTCGCCCGCTGCAGAGGCTGCGCCGGGTTCTCGGCAGTCGGAGAGAGGAGAGCCGGGCAGGGGCTTGTCAGCGGCGCATCTCTGTGCACCCACCACTGCTCAACCACTGCTGCACGGGACGAGGTGAGTATCTAGACAGAAATACTTCACAGCACAGGAATCTGCCCCGAGCAGAGAAATCGTGGGAAAATGAGAACATGCATTGTTATTCACATTTATTATTTGCACACTGTTAGCACTTCAGGCTCCTGACAAAAAAGACATTGGGCCGTTATCTCTATAGAACAAAAGCACAGCTGGAACACGGCTGTCTGCACCGGTCTTGCACATCCAAGAGGACGCGGTCTCCGGAGCACCGCTCTCTGGACAAAGTACAAACAGTTCCAGGGCAGAGGGTAGGAAGAATCCAAATCGGGAAGACAAAGAATAAATTCAGAACCCTCCCCCCTCAAAAAAGCAGCAAACGACTGAACACACAGTGCAAACACAAACCAGGGAAAGGCACAGCCGTGCCCAGGGCCGATCACCAAAACCGTGCTGGCTTCCAGCAGTTTAGCAGATCTGTTTTATTCTTCGATGTGACTTTCAAGGTTAAGGGAAATCCAATGTTTTTTAAAAAAAAGTATTATTTGCAATGACTAGGTGTTAAGTTTGGTTGTGTGTTTTCCTTTTTTTATTTTTTAGTAACGTCTGTCATTGAGGAAATAAGAGAGACATTTTCAGTGATGCTAATGGATTCTGGATGCCCAAAACACCCCGAAATACTGCGGTGTTTCTTATTTGGAACGTCATGCCAAACAAATTATTTTATTTGCTGTGGGAAATGCATCTCTGCTATAACTGTAATAACTTTCTGCAAGCAAAAATGAAGCATGCTGCATTTCAACGAGCGATTATTATTAACGACACTACTGCTGGATGCGGGACCCTCGCAAGCCTTTCCTGAGCCCACGTGAGGACGTACAGAGCCGTTCTGGAGGGCGACAGGCAGTGACGCCTCCGAGCTACAGCCGGACCTCTCGCTGCTGGAGACGAGGAGGAGATTAATGTGGAGACACATTATCGCTACATCTACTTGCTGCAGTATTCTTGTATTTTTCTTGGAGGCATCTCACAGCAGCCGCTCTGGGAGACAAAGCGGAGTTTTGGATGGGTCCTGGGTACGGCGTTCCCTTTGTTTGTATTTCTACAAATTTGGCCCAGCCAACAGGCGAGGCGCAGCAGCGAGCCGCGCGTCGGATCGCAAACGCTGCCCAGGCTTTGAGCGGCGCCCGGGGGAGCAGGTAGGCGAGGGCTTCTCCCGGGAGAGCAGCACGCCTCCCAAAACACAGTTTTGGCAGGTGATGATGGTGCCAACAACCAGGAGCTCTGCCAGAGCCACCCCCCCCACCGCACGCACACCTCGGCAGCAGGTCTGGGAGGCTGAGGTCCTGGTGACTGGGAGAAGGATGCCATCCTCCCACACCACCTCTCTGCCCTGTTCCTCCATCCTCCTAAGGAGGTCAGTGCCAGTTACTCACATCCCGACGGCTCCACCTACGGCCCACGGAGCAGATCTGGGTCACCAGAGGATTTCTCTCCACCTCCCTCCCTCATTGTTATGGCCACGGCAGCAGTGGGAGGATGTAAAACCCAGTTGTTAAATACAACCCGACTCCGGCACCTGTGCGAGGCCACGGATCGAAGCCGTGCACACGAGTGAAAATCCCTGTCTCCGTGCTGAGGGCTGAGCGCTGGCAGCGCCGGCCGGCAGAGCCGCTGCGGTGCCCTCCGCGCCCGCACCGCGCCAGCGCTCGGACCCCCGCTGCTGCCCGCCAAGATGGTCCCAGGGCTGAAGCTCCTCCACACGGTACGGCGCACCCCGCTGGGCTGAGACACTGCCTCAGAGCAGGTAAAGTCCCGTGAAATTCGTAAATATGAGGTGGTGGGAAGGTGCCGGCTGCTGGGGACGATGAGCTCTGAATAACAACACGCACTACTCCGAAAGAGCAGAACGCAGCAAGAATCGACCGGCTCTCTGCAAACCCACTCAACCTGCGCAACGTCAACACCGCTGCAGAACGTCTGCAGAATGAAATCAATCTTCTTTGAGAGATACTTTCCTCTCAAAGACCTCAGCCT
The DNA here is from genome assembly GCA_008711295.1 of Anarhynchus alexandrinus. NCBI lineage: Eukaryota > Metazoa > Chordata > Aves > Charadriiformes > Charadriidae > Anarhynchus > Anarhynchus alexandrinus. The sequence goes on along the minus strand of VUYV01000804.1, from coordinate 99,517 downwards.
TTTGGGAAGAGGAGCAAAATAGAAGTTATTCTTTCTAATGCCGCAGGAAACTGCAGAGTCATCCCCAGGGCGTTAGTTCCTGTTCTCCCGAAATACAAACACAGCGAATGGTCAGGTACCTGCCCAACAGGGGGCACCCAACTCACACCTACTGTGTACAGGACAACAGGTCACCTGCCGTCCACCTTCTCTTTCGACCACAGCCATAATTTGCAAAGACACAGTTTTCCCCAAATGCTGTCTCTAGATGACCCGAGCAGCCCAGCTATTCAGATCAAGATGTATCTCAGCAGGACCGCACCGACAGGCCCTACCTGACACCCTCACCGGCAGACTCTGGACTGTATTTTCTCCTATGGGTGCTACGCTGGCTGCCCCCGAACAAACAGTAGGTCACCGAGAGGGATTTAAGAAAATAATAAGAATTCCATAGTGAAAGGGACAATCTAAATGTAAACTTGATATAGTATTTTAACTCATAATGACATAAAAGACAGGTAAGACAGATAAAAAGAAATCGGAAAAGAAAAAAATCCATTATTTCGTTAACATCCCGTGCCACAGCAGCTCCACGGCTTCAGCGGGTCACCCAACTCCCCGCGGCCCGTGCCAGTCTTCCCCAGTGACGGGAGAGAAAAGGGGTAGAAAAGAAGCTGCACACAGAAAAGCGTTGGGATAAAACCACAACAATTGGCAGGGCAGGTCCAAGGCACAGGCGGGACCAGAGTCACTATTAACTTTTGATAAATAACAACTGAGATGGGGAGTCTTGTAAAAATCTTACACGCATTTCCACATCCTCCAAAGCACGCTGTATCAGTATTTCTATCACAGCAGAGTAACGCCAACACGACAACAGGAGATTAAGCTGATACCACCTTTCTGCTGCTGTACAACAGCTTCAAAATCCCCCTCATTTATTATTTTGGAGTTGGCAGTGTCTGGCAAGGAAGGCTGCCGCCGGCATCCACGACCGCAGAGCGCTGCGTAACACGGGCTGAAATCTGCTGCACTTCAACGCGCACTGACTATTGTTTTCTTGCAATTATTTGTTTGTAACTTTCATAGGTCGGTAACTCCTTCACCCTAATAAAGAGTACCACCACACGTCTTTGCTCCTGCTAACAAGAACAGGAATCCAAACTACCCTTGTGACTTGTGCCATGGGGCCCCCACCTCCCCCCTCTCAGGCTCTTGGGGAAGAGCAAAACACAAACCAAAGCAGCTACGACGTCAGTGGGGTTTTTTGTTTGTTTGGGGGTTTTGCCTTGTTTTAAAGGTAGGTGACTTCTGCACTGTTACACATAAAATAGAGCCCACGCAGCCAAGCTGTGCTCGTCACCGCGTCCGTCACACCACGTGCGCTCTCGCCTCCCGTGCCGCTCTCCGGCAGCGCCAGCACCCAAACGGGCTGCACCGCAGCCGTCGTTTTGGAGCCCCGCACTGCGCTCCGCTCATGGGTTGTTTTGGTTTTCACAACCTTGAGTGCTTCGTTAAACTACCGCTTAAATGACAGCAGTATGATAGATGTAGATTCTCCAACAATTAAAAAAGCACATACAGGATTTAGAATTCTGTCCACCCTTTCCACACTCTTGCGCAGGTCACAAGTGAGACACTGTTAAAAAAATAAATAAATCACCATCCCCTTTTGGCAAAGGTTAAGAAACAGCTTCCTCTCACTCAACAAGGTTCCAACACTTGGCATTTCGAAACGCTCTATTGCGTGACACGTTTTGTGGCCACTCCTGCCAGCACAAGCCCGCCGGCTGCCCTCCGGACGGAGCCTCCCTCCGGGCGGACCGTGCTGCAGCCCGGGATCTCACTGCAGACGCCCGCAGCTGCCTGGGAGCCACCGCAGTTTTGGCGGATGCGCCAGTTCGAGTACCAAACTCCCCGATTCAAGATGGGAATCCCACGTTTCTTCCACTCAACGACCGTGCAAGTCATCCAAAGGGAAAACGCTGCCAGCGCTACCGCATGGTAAGCACCGTCCCGGGCTACGTGCCGGAAGCCGTGAGAACATGCCTGACTGCGGAACGTGTCTGTCTGGCTCCGAGCGGCACGCGGAGTGCCAAGGGACTGGATGCTCTCTCAGCATCCCCTGGGTTCCTGGGTTGAGCGCCCCATCTCCCGTATCGATGCAGCCCGCTGTCCTGCCTCTGAAGCTGAAATCAATTCTTCAGTGACTCTGTTCAGGGCAGGAACCAGACCCTGCACTTGCACTCCCGCTGACCCCAGTGGAAGATCAGCCCTACATCCTAATTCTTACCCATTTCGCATTTTGAAGCGGGTTCCAACTTGCTTTATGTTACTAAACACGATTTTTTAAAGGTCTTATTTCTCTTATTTCTGAAATCTACAGGTGACACCATGTTGCATGACCACAACCTATTGTTGCTGGAAGCCCTTATTACTGGCAACGAAATTCAGGCTAATTAGACAAGATAGAATCAATTGATCAGGTCAGGTAAACAACACAAAGCAGCACTGCTTGGCATGTGAGTGCTGCTCACATGAAGGAGGCACCGAAAGCACGAACAGACCCAGTTCTTACCAGGCAAGTTCTATAGAAGACATGTACGTGCACCTCGTAGCTGGCACAGAATAAAAAAATAACAGTTACAGCTACACTCGTCGAGGTGGGGAACTTAATTGGATTCAGCATAGTTTGGCTTATGCATTTTGATCAATAATCCAGCCACTGCAGCGCCTGAATGTAAATGAGCTCTCTGCTTTGTACAAGACCAAAAGCTCACGTCAGTGAAATGGGGTTTTTCTCTGTATACAGCACCCGCCTCCACCAGGAACCGGTGTGGTTGTGGTGTCCCCCTTGACCTGCGTGACACCGGGACCCTAACTCCAGCATTACCACGGGACTTCAGAAATCCACTGCTCTTGTTCTGGTCCTCTACACCAGACAGGGATGAACTGCTGTGTTCAGGCACTGATGAAGTGAGCAATGAATAAAACCAAACCAAACGAAGAAGAGATGCTGCGGTTATTAACAGGAAAATTTAACAAATGTGAAAACAGTACCGGTCTGTTCACATGTCCACAAGATCAGCTTAAAAAGGACAGCACAAAGGATCTTTTACATGCACTATTTAGGCATCCTTGGACAGTACTTTGTATACCTTCTGCCCTTGAAGGAGTCACTTCTGTTGTTTACTGTTGTCATAAATGGGAAAGTGCACCATTTTTAGGTGCACAGCGTGTTGCCTCAGGCAGCCTGAAAAGCCAGAAGAGACCAGCTGAGAATAAACAATTTAAACAACTCATATAAACAATTAGCATTACTGATGAGCGCGGGTAAGTCAGTTCACGATGGATTTGTACTGCAGGCAGGAGGTCAGGAACCAGCTCTGTAATTTATCCTTTGCCTTACGCAGCATCCCGTGCTCCCCGCGTAGTGTGTGCCTGTGGGGAACACGGCACACGGACAGGAGCGGTGGCAGAGGAGCTCACGCTGTCACCGACAGCGGTGACAAAGGAGGAAGCCGGCACGAGGGACGGCAAAAGAACCACCCTGCTAACGGTGAAAAACTGAACCAGTCTCCTGCATCAAAGCACAATGACCGACGTTGACACGTCCTCTCCTGCAGGATTATGGGGTTTGTTTATGAAGGGATCGAGTCCATTCTCCCGCCTCGGATAACCACTTCTCCCTTAATGCCTACTTCACACCCGCACCCGTGGGTGGAGTTTGCTGAACTACTATTTCTCTTTCCATCTGACAGTGATCTGAGACCTATGAACTTCTGTCCTTGCTTTAACTCCAGTCTAAAGCAGTTACATCTGACAAAGGAAAATAACGTCCATCCGGGCAGCGGCGACCCGGCCCGCGGGTTGGCTGAGGCCACAGCTCGCCCATGGGAAGCCCCTTGGGCTGAGGAAGCCGTGTTTGTAATCATACGAGGAAATTAGGCACACTTCCCTCAAAACAAACAATGCAGTAATTTACTTGGGAACCTAAAGAGATGTCAGTTACCTTGAGTCCAGGACACCATGATTTTTTTTTAGCGTGAACGTTTTTTTTAGCTCCCGAGAAAGGCAATGGACCACGGGAACTGCGAGGTGCCGGAGGGAGCTGCAGCTTCTCCTCCCGGCCTTCGGAGAAGATTTCCATCGTGAACACGGAGACTGTTTTCCTTTGGTGCAATACTTCTCTGGCTAGCTGGTCTACAGCCCAAGTGACAGCACGAGGCCTGCAGCCCGTTCACACAAGCGGTCTTGTGACTTTGAACTGGCTTTGCCACTCCTTTATACATTTCTTTGAGCACATACAAGCAGAAAAATCAAAAGATTGGTTTTCAACAAAAATTTATCTGGGTGCTTCCCTGGAAGACTACAGGCATGGCGCAAGAGGCAGGTTTTCAGCTAGCATTTCTCCAAAACCCACCAAGTCCGTGGGGCGTGGGGTACAACGCCAGCCCAAGCTCCTGGGGCAGAAGGAAATTCTCCCCTTCCTGAGGCAATAAATGATTTAGAATATGACCAGTTTGTGCCAAGTTCATCACAGCTATCTTCTATCTGTAACGCTACAAGCAGCAAGGAGGACTGGCAAATGACTCCGATGAATTTGTAAGCGAAGTCAACTTCTTAAGCAGAGCAAATACTCCCCTGCAGGACTAAGACCCAACACCCATCATCTCGGAACACCCCCAACGCTTCTGTGAGCACCTGAGCAGCGCACACAGCAGTTTGGATCACCGCGGTGCCCTGCTTCACAAACTTCAAAGGATTTTACGCTTTGCCTCTTGCACGCCCTGGGAAGCTCAGCTTTGTCTAACATTTTGTAAGCACATTATTATTTACTCAGCATTCGACTCTGGTTGTAGTGGGGAAACTGGCAAACAAGCAGGACCAGCGGTGTGATCCGCGGTCCGCCAGGCTGCGGCCGCGTCGCTCACCAGCCGTCTCGTTTTGGCTGTCCCAATGTCACCCGGTGAGTAAATCGCCTGGATGTCCTCTGACACTAAATATGAATAGAAAATAACCCCTGAAACTGGAAGGTGTTCAGGTACCATAGCGACAGGCACGGTTTGAGAACATAGTAGAGAAAACAGTCTTGCTTAAGGGCTTCAATTAGCTTCCAACTAGGATGATTACAACACTTCCTAGTGGGCAAGGAATCCTCTGAAGAGACTCAAATCAGAACACCCAGCTGCACGGACGTCCTGGCGACGGAGCCTCTGACGCAGCAGCTCCGCTCCCGGGCCGCCCCAGCAGCACCGGCCCCGGCGCAAGCGAAGCGCGGTGCAGTTCCCTCTCGCAGCGTGGCTCTCCGGTGAGATGCCAGGCTCGTCCTGCCTGCTCTCGGCTGGGGACGCTGCTCCGGCGGCCGGTGCTGCCCTCCCTCAGCCGAGGAGACGGGGCTCTGCTCTCTCCAAGCAAAACAGCATTTTCTTCCCACTGCATTTTTTTTTTCCACGTCACTTCATGCATCTTCGAAACTTTCCGGAGGCCTCCAGCATTTTCACTCATGTTTTGCAGGGAGGAAAGCGAAGAATGAGGGCGAGGTGGCCCGTGTCACAACCGGGCTTCATCGCAGGCTCTGCCGCTCGGACCGGAGCCCACCCCGCTGCCGTGACCGCGGGGACAACTCCCTCAGCCCAGAGCACAACAGCCTACACCGCCTAAAACTGAATCACCATTTAAAAGGATTACTGACTTCCAGCTGCGTTCAGCCTAATTTCCTTTGTGCAACAGTGTGTTTAATTGCAGAGATTCTAATTTACTGTTGCAGAGCACAAGCCCAACTCTTAAGGATAAATTAAAATGACAGCTCCACGGGAAGTTCGGAATTTAACTTTCTGACTTATCTGATTTGATGCAGATACAAATATTTAAATCCAGCCAAGGAAACAAACAGCCTGTTTCAAAGAAGTTCCAGCTGGAACGGGGAGAAAGGCTTTTGCAGGAGGGGAGGCTGCAGCAGCGAGTGCACTGTCATACCCCTTGCGGGCACAGATCATCGGCTACGCAGAGCCTCGGGGCCATCACGCCACACGCCTCCTCCGCAAGGTTCAGTTGCGTTTGGGTTTTTGGTGGTTTTTTCCCCCTTTAATGAAAAACTACTTTGCTATTTTAAGAGTAAGAGGTTTTACTTTTAAATCTCCTTTGTACAATTCCCCTGTTCTCTTTGCAGGAGTGAAGGTACGCACCAAGGCTGTCCGGTGAAACCCACTGAGTCTGGTGCACGATTTGCTGCCAAGACGGCAATGTTTCTTCTGTTTTTTCTTGTAATCCTGACCAACTCTGCTCCTGTCTGCAGATCAGGCTGGGGTTCATCTCGCCCTGCCTGAGCTGGTAAGAGGTGTCCCAGCCCAGTCCACAGTCCCCCCTACGCTCCCTGTAGCCCCGGGGGAAGCCAGCGTCATCTGCAGACCCATCCCCACACTGATGCACGTCATTTTTGTTGAGGCAGAATGAAGCTAAAATCAAACTGAATTTAAAAAAAAAAATTAATAATTTTAATTTTTGAACTCTGAAAATTCAAATCAGATTATTCATACTCAGTTTTTTCATGCCAATAATCAGAGTGCTCGAACTTTTAGCGCAACCGCATCCCCTGATGCGGGCGCAGACCCACGGCAAAGCAGCTGCCAAGGAAAATGCTCTGCTTTCGGGACACTCCCTGCCGCGCGCGAACTCGAGCGAGCCGCCGCCAGCGATGCTCCCGCCGCCTGCGCGAGGAGGAGGAGGAGGCAGCGAGGCGCCGTGAGCAGCGGCCTGCGCCAGCGAGGAGGTGACACAAGCAGCACAGCCGTGCCGTGTCCACCGCCCACGGGGCGGCCAGCCGGCCACGCTGCCGGTGCTGGGCCGGGCACGGCCGCCAGCCCGCCGGCTGCTCGCCATGTGCTCGCCGCACACGTGGAGGTGGACGCTGGCATGGGAGCTCCCGGCCGGAGGGGAGGGCAGGCGGCCAGGAGGTCACCGTGACCTTGGCTGCCATGGCGGGCGAGCGGCTGGCCGCAGGCTGGCTGACCAACCCGCCTCCTCCCCTCTGCCGGCGCCAGCCCAGCGGACGGATGGACAGACGGACGGGCACAGCAGTGCGCGGGCTGGCCCCGTCCCAGAGCTGCGGCCGCCCCGGGGCCGCCGTGGGTGACGGGGCAGCGCTCCAGGCGGAGTGCAGGCCGGGGAGCTGGCGCTGCGCCCGCCGCCTCGGGCCCGTCCTGGGGCTTTGCTCCTGCGCACACCTCCCGCACCCCTTTTGGGTGCACCAGCCTTTGGCGGCTGCACCCGCACCCCCTCCCAGCCGGCTCAGCGCCGGGCCCCCATGGCGCCCGGGCCCCGCGTCCCCACCACCAAACCAGCTCTGTTAAGGCCACCCGCGAGTGGGAAGGTGGAGAGACATCTGGACAGGAGAAACATTTGGACGAAAGAGTTCAATTTCTCTGCGCTGAAGCTGCTGGGAGAAGCGGAGGGCTGCGTCCTGCGCGCTCCCCGACGCCCTGCGCGCTCCCCGACACCGGGCCGGAGGGAACGCAGGCGCCTGGCGAGTTCCTGAGACGCTGCCACCGGCACCGCGCACCCGAGAGGAGTCACCGCAGCGGTTCCTCCCGCAATCCACGGCGTCTGCGGTGCACGCAGGCAGCGCAGCACCTAAACCAGAGCTGCGCAGGTACAGCGACCTCCGGTGTGACGGTCCCCAAAACCAGGACGCAAATATTGCGATGTTAACCGTCAGAACTTCTGCGCTTTCACTTCACTGAGTGACTGAATACACTGCAATTACACCACCCCGAGACCCCCTTCAGCCCCGGACCGTGAGCGCACAGACCAGCGCAGGCACACCGGGGCAGTCGCGCCGACAGACCTGATCCCAGCCGTTCCGACCCCCAGAGCGGATCCAAGCCCGGAAAAGCAATGCAGAGGCGGCACTGAAATGGCCTCCAAGTGGCAGAAACTTAAAGGAAAAAAAACCACGTGGTTCTGAATCTGTGAATACCTTTTCTGGACCATCATAAAACTAGTTTACACTTCCTAATAGGACGTGATGAGAGTTTAATTCCTAGCAATTTACGGAGATGTTGGTACACACGCCTGTAGGTAGCACAAAACTGCACTGCGTCTGAGCCTCAAAGCATTTCACAGCGGATCCCGAGAAGAGGGAGAGGAAGAATCAGCCATCCCCACCGACATCCTCAAAGAGGGTTTTAAGCCGTCTTCCAAAAGCACAGAATAAAAACGCTGCTGGAGAGCAGAGTCTGCTCACGGATAGGTCTGCGCCTGCATCGATATTCACAGAGCGTCAGCCACCACGCCAGAAACAGCTCCCTTCGTGACATCCCGACTCCACACTCAACCGCCGAACGCCAGAGCGGGTGATCGCATCGCTCTGCCTCACAGCTAATGGAAGCTCATCTCTACCGACACCAGCCTGCCTGAAATCGAGTAAAAGGCTCAGATCTTTTCTAATGCCCATTAGGCTGCAATACAACCACATCTCCAAAAACGACCTTTTTAAGCAACATGGATTTTTTTTCCTTTTCTTTGCTATCTTCCAGAGGCTGGGTACTGTTAGAATTTGCCCCAACCAAAGGCTCTGCAAGAGAAGTCACCAGGGAAGACTAATGAGAAGGCCTGAGCTGGGCTAATTCTGAGAGGTGATGAGTAATTACTGACTTTCCAAAGTAAAGTAGACGCAAGCAGTCAACGTCCAGTACTTCTGAACATAGGAATGAAATGGTATTTGAGAGAGACGGAGGCAAATGGGAAGAAAGTGAGAAAAAAGAGGACGCTTTGCTGTGGAAAAGCCCATTGTTAACAGTTCTCAGCACCCTTTATTCCAGCCAAAATGTATGAGGTCTATTTGCTAGCTTCATTTGCACTATAAATTTAGCAACTCTTCCATTTTCCTGATGAATTTTAATTGCATTACACGCTATTGATTTCACAGTCACGGAGGACATCTCTAAAAACTTTTTTTTGTGCTACCATTAACCACTTTTATAAATATTAAATATGGGAAACATGCTGGATAACAACAAACCAATGCACAAAGTTGGCAAAACTGCTGACAGTGTCAAATAGGAGATGAACAACAATAAGCAAACACTTAACACTTACTTCACTCAACTTGCAAACACCACAACTGAATTTTATCTTTACTTTCTCCCAGACTCATTCTTGGTACCCCCTCCACCAAGAGCTCCACGCTGCAACCCCAAATTCCAGTCTTTCCCTACCTCCAAGCAAAGGACCTGCACTTACATCTCTGTCTCATCAAAAAATTGAGACGTTCGAAACCTCTGTGGAAATCAATCTGTTTTGGTTAAGCAAACAGAAAACCTCACCAACACCTATGGATTAAAATTCACCTTAGTCCAAAAAGGAGCAGCTTAAGTTTATACAGCCTGGATGTCCCTTTTTAAGATCATCTGAATTATCTGCTCAAGAAGGTGAAAGTCACCTTAACTGCATCACCATCACTGGTACGGATGACCTCCAGTTAACCAGGAACTTCTAGTATAAGGAGACTGCATGAAGCAAGTGATCCTCAAGGATCCAAATATGCTGGAAATCTGGAGTTATAAAGGACTAGACTTGCACAGGGGGAAAAGGGGGAATAGAAGTTTTCCTCTCCCCTTTTTCCTTTGCACTACAGGTTTAAGCTAAGCTAAGGTTCTCTTGTTTCAGTAGATAAAGCCCCATACAACGACAATCGACAGTCACCCGAACGCTGTACATACCTGGATGTATCGCAAGGCACTCCTTAGGACGCTGAGGTTTGAGGTCTTCTTGTCGTCTACATTGGGGATGTTGCGTTTTAATGTCTCAAAGCATTCTTTCAAATGCGCACGTCTAAAGAAAACACAGGTGGTTTGTCAGCTTGTGGGAGCACACACCAGCAACCAGTTTAGCAGAGGGCTAGAGCTTAATTTGGGCCTTAATCCAGCAAAGCACTTACACATGTGCATAGCAGTCACTGAGACTACCTGCATGCTTACAGCAGAACCAGCTCAGTCCAGCAGAAAGACTACGGGGCTGGGGGTTGTAATGCCTGGATTCCAGTCCTGGCTTTGTTAACAAACCGTTGTGCAATCTTAAATTCAGTATCTCATCTCCCTGTGCTGCAGTTTCCACTTTTACTGTATTTTTGATTTAGCTAGTTAGACTTCTAAGAGTTTTGGATCAGGAACTGGTCTTTATTCTGTATTCACACTATACACCGGCCCCCGACCTTGGCTAGTTTATTACTTTAAATCAAAAGAGAAGTTACACCGTTATGCACGTGGAGATTTACTTTGCGGGATCAGGGCTCTGCAGGGTTATTGTAACGCAATTATGCAGTTAAGTAAAACATTCTGGGAAGCAAGAGATGCAGAATTGAGCTATAAGAAAGCAAAGCAATATTGCAAGATTCATTAAAAATCACTAAGAATTTTGGTCAGGTTATTTGTTAAGAAAAGCCCAAACAAACAAAAATCCACCAAAGCCAAACAAATATTAACAGACTATAGGCAAAAAAAAAAAAAAAAGGAAGGGGAGTTACAGTAAGAAACCAAACCCCTGGCTTTCTACGCACCTGTTCTTCTCCAATTTATTATGTACTTCCCTGGTCCCAACCCTGTAACCCAAACAGAACAAAGATAAACTCAGTGTCAGGTTTAAAACTACTGCCATTCAACCTGTACTTTCAGCAGCGTCTGTGTGCCCAGGACAGAGAGGTAAATATTAAATAGCAATTTAAGGTGTTTAGGTTTTAATGCTAGTTGCGTGTATGTTTCTACCTATACTGTATCAAGATAAAATCCATACTTTACATGCATAATAGAGGGGATAAGCATTACGCATATACTGCACACGAGATACAAAGAGGCAGGAGTGTGAAGTGTGTGTATGTACAGAGACACAGCTGCTATCATTAACAGGGAAAGACACAAAGTATGAACTCTATGTATTTATACAGTACCAAATGGCCCCAATTCTGACCCATTTCTGAACTATGCCTACACTCCAGTGGGGTGAGATTTATGCAGTTTCAAATTAAAGTGTACGGGACTTGGCAGACATACTTCAAACCGCTTTAGTTTTTCACTGTGCCTGAAATAACACAGCTGAGCATAAATATGGAATGAAGTAATCCAGGAATCCTCCAGTCACTGCTACAGGAAGAACCAGGGTGAGCTTCTGGTTTTTAGGGTTCTGGTCTGTCCCTACCCTCCGAATCACAGGAATACTTTTAGGAAAGGCCAACCAAATTCACGTTATCTTAGTTTTCAGCTACTGTGGTGACAAAATGCGTTCGTAGACATGTGGAGATTTCAAATCTCTTCTGTACACTATGCAAAGTAATTATTTGCCTTTGGCTGAAAATATACCCACATAGAGGTGAGCATTTCAGAAAGAATGTTAATATTTAATAAACATTCAGGTGTTTAAAAAAACATTTGACAGCCTTTTCCCATGAAACATTTACAAGCTGAAAAAAACATCTTTTCTGTGCTTACGTCTAAAGGAGTAATTCTGGGGAGACAAGGAGCACGCACCTTGGGGTACCCCATCAAAATGCACTTCAGGAAACCTTTGCAACTCGCTCAGCATCAGACAGGTAGTTTTCTGGTGTGTCTATGCCAAGAACTCTAGAAATCCTGCACGGAAAACACTCTGACTGCGGGCACAGACGCAGCGGTGATGCTGCATTTGCACTGGGAGAACAGCCCTCCCGACTTCCCAGGAGCAAAGCTCAGCTGGCGGTACCGGAGCAGTTTGCTGGTGCAGCCACAGCCACCCCAGCGCCGGCTGCCCGCAGAGCTGCTGCTCGGACAGCACAACTCTCCGCAGCCTTCGCCAGTACCCCCCTGCCACGGGAAACCCCTCTACACCCACCTGAACCCACACAACAACGTCAGCGACAGGTCTGCTTGATTAAACCACAAATACACTTATCACTTCTGCAGCTCTGCATTTTATAGACAAGCTCTAAAGATCACAATCTATCTTAGAGGAATTATATTGGCATTTTACAGAGGCCATTATCTTTACAAATTCTTATCTACATTACTTTCGCTGTTTCCTTCTATGCATTTTGGGATCTCTGCATCCCAAAAGACACTATGAACCCTTTTTTTGTCCACTGTATCTTACATCTCTTCCTGCCCCCGCGAGATGATACTGGAACCACCACTCCTTGCACAGGGGCCGTTCACAGGGAAGGTCAGTACTAATTCCCAGCGCCGCGCTCGTGCTCCTCTCACATCTGGGTTACAGCGGTTCTGCATTACAGCTCAGAGCAACCGCCGCAAGGACCAGAGGACCCGGGGAAAAGAAAGTGAACTGCCACGTCCTGACCCTCTGACAGATTCAAAGTACTGAGCTCCATCCAGGAGGGAGCAAAAGGCAAAGCCAGATCTTGACCTGGCCAACACGTTTCTCCCGAGCAGGTCCCCACCCCGGGAAGGACCGCGTTCTGTCTGTCTCCTCTGCTGGCGCTTGTTTAGGCTGGGTGGACCGGAGTGACTAGCAGTGCCTCCAGCTCTGCCGGGTCTACCTCAGCACGGCAGCCTGAGCCAAGCTGGAGCGGGACGAGGCTGCCACCGCTACGCCGCACGGCAGGAGCGGGACTCCAGCCGGCATTTCGTCTGGCAGCATCTCCTCTGAACCCCACCCAGACCCCCACCCCTGCCCTGAAACCAGGGGCACGTTTGCCTTATTGGGCTGAACAGGCGAGACACACAGAGCGAATGTCCACCCAACCTCCGCTGGATCCGCATACCATTTTAAACACCACTGCCAGCAGTTATCTGCCAGCTGCAGGCAGCGGGGAGAACGGTCAGAGGTCCAGGCAACGCGGCCAGGAGGGAAAACTGAACAGATCCAGTCCATTTATCCTGCAGGAAGGAAGACCGAGGGGCCAAGGGAAACAGGTAAAAGTCTGCTGCAAAGAAGGGAACAATTTGTTCTCCCAGTCCACAAGAAATAATACCAGACTACGCATTAGGATACTGCGGTCTGGAAACAACCGCCTAAGGAGAAGACAGAGTCTCCACCAGACAAAGTCCTTAAGAACAAGTTAGACAAACACTAACCTGGAGCAACATCAGAGTCACAAGTCCTGTCCAAGGGTGGGGACAGATTAATCAGCCTTCAGTCCCTTCCAGCTGCAGGAGCTCTGAACAAGCAGGAGGCCCTTAGCACTTACAGCACTAAGAAATGGAAACAGCAGCTAAGGCGATCTCTGTCCTGGGAAATAAAACCTCCCAGATCACTTCCCAGTTTTCAAGAAAGTTCCTGCAAGCAGCGCTGCTGCACGACTTCCCTGACCAGTATAAGCAGAGATCTTTTGCCAAGCATAATACCAGATGCCACCTGAGATCAGACAGGCAGTGCTGGGACTTGCTTCCTAAGACAGTTCTGGCTTAGAAAAAGAAATCCTTGTACAGAATCCTACAGTGTGTAGTCAGGGGGGAAAGATAAAAAACATCAAGCTAAGAAACCCTGCTATCAAAAAAACAGACATCCAAACATCCACGGATCTTGGTGTTTCTGGTCTGACAACTCTTTGCAAAAGCAGTAGCTGCTCCAGGGTGATGCAGCTTTCGGCATCGTTTCTGTCTGGTCCCTCTCAGAAGCCTCCACACACAAGGGGCACTCACCCTCCAGGTCTCTTCTTCTGCTCGTTTGGTTTGGCGTCTTCTGCTGGAGCCAGCTTCAGAGCACCGAGCTGCGGGGGCGCTCCTGGGTGCTGCAGGGGCTGCTGCGGCTGGGGCTGGATGGGCTGCTGGACCACATGGTGCTGGGAGATGGCCAGGACCGGCGCCGCGTAATGCTGGAGCTGCTTCGGGCTGCCCGAGGGGGGTGTAGCAGCTTTGCCGTCCGGCAGAAGCGGACCCGGCGGCCTCTGGATGACCGGCGCCACCGAAGATGCTTCTTTAGTGACACTGGGAGTGCTTATGAGGGGCTGGTGGCGTTGTACGAGCGGCGGGGACAGGGTGGTCTGGGCTGCTTGCTNGGGGGGCCGGGGCCGGGGGGGAGATGGGCACCAGCAGTTCGCTCCGGGGCTCCTCCGGGGGAACGGCGCTGTTCGCCCGCGGCGCGCTGGTCTTGCCGGCCTTCTTCTGCTCCTGCTCTCTCTCCAGGCGGAGCTTCTCGTGCTTCTCATTCTCCTCTGAAAGAGAAACACCGACAGTGATTAATGGCGCTTCCCTGACCTCCCCCAGCCACGGGCCTCTAACCAGGCTGGTGATAGCTGCCGGCCTTTCCGAGAGGGAAATGGAGGCCTCAGGGGTAATGCAGCCTGGCACACGGAACGCCCCGAGCCCACGGCAGGACCCATGCCCCTGGAGATCCCTCCCGTGTCCCAGCCACGCTGCACCTTCCACTCTTTGCCCTTTCACTCCAGCACGGACTGTTAAAGTATAAACCACGTGCTGCCCCTGCATTCAGCGCTCCAGACCAAGTCACCTCCGCCGTCTGCGGCAACCCCGACGTCTCCGGGGACGCCACGATCGCGGCAGCAGATGACAAGCAAGACACCTCCGACCAACCTCCTTCCCCATCGCAGCCCCACGTGGAGAGAAACGCCCTGATCCAGTCACTTCCCACTCCCGAGGTCCAAACCCACAAATCGCAAGGCCTTTCTGCCAACGGCAAACATTACTGAGCTGAACAAGATTAATGGACCTTCCAGAGCCGTGGCAGGACCCGGCCGAGAGCCTGTGCCCGCTCCTTGGAGGGATGCGGTGTAGGTGCAGGATCAGCCCCCACTTGCCCTTGCGCAAGCCCGCAGGGATGGGCTCAGCACCCCCAGCGATGACTTCCGTACCCACTTCCGTACCGCCTTCCCAAAGCCCTCCCTGCTCGTGTCCGCATCTAAACACATCGCCGCGCGCTGCTGTACCGCAGAAGAAATCAATCCACAACAGAACATTTTAAATTCTTCCTTTTCTGTTTTTAAATTGGCAAAGAGCTATTGAGCATTTCACCGAGGAGCCCGCCCCGGCTCTGAGACAGCCCCGAAGTTCGCTTCCAGGGAGGTACGGACAAGCCCAGAGACTAACAGCATCCTGGGAAAAAACCATGCATTTCAGGTTCGCTTCCTAAACTGGAGCCCGTGTGCGGGAGACAGGGAAACCTCACGCACCCGGCGTCCCCCGCTCCCAGCGCTGCCCAGGACACCCAACGGCCAAGAGATAAACAGCAGCCGCAGGACTGCAGCTGGTCGGGCAGGGCGGGGGCCTTAGGTTAAAATACCTTATATTTTATACTATCAAGTGTAAATTTTAGCTAAATGGACTTTACACTGATACAAACCTGTCAGGGCGCTTCTTCACTGCTGTGGATTTTATTCAAGTTCTTGAACTTAGCTTTGGTGTGCATATGTTCCTATATGTTTTCAGAACACTAGACAAAGTAAATGAAATCTGTGTGGCCCGACTAGCAAAATAAACCTCATTAAATGCGATCCAGGTCTCTGGCTTTAACTGTGTGAACAAAGCACAAATGAAATTTATTTACACAAGTCCTGTGGCGCCAGCAGCCCTGCCACCTAGACATCTCTCAGCCTTGACCGAGGACCTCCAAACCCGCTGCCCATGAAGCTCAGCGGGTCCCACTCCTGACAGCCTCCAAGGAGCTGCAGCAAAAAATGGTGCATCAACAGCATGCTTGGAGCTATAACTTCTTCATAGTAATATACAAATATTTGGAAAATAAACCCTTGTTTCATCAAGCACAGGATCAGAGAAAGGACGCGTACAGTGTGGTATTCTGTCTTATTCAGTGGCCAATTTCGGGTAATTCAGAGGAAGCTCTAAGAAACATCCCGAAAGAGCCTGTCCACAGGAGAAGCTTGGGTTTGACCTAAACGCTCAAGTCGGAGAGTGTATTTAGGAAATTTGATAGAAAATCATGTGTACTGCAACCTGGAATTGCCAGTTTATGCTCAAATCCACAGCTCTCTTCAAGAAGCAGCTATATTAAATACAAGCGGAACAAGGGGAAAAGGGTCCCCCCGGTCCTCACACACCACCCGAGGGGCACTGCCGCTGCTCGGGCACTGTCTCACCCAGATTTTGATTTTGAGGGATGTATTGCAAAAGCAAGAGAGAGCAATAAAGGGAACAAAACTTTTCCTCCCGATTCTGAATGACCTTTGGTACATGTGACTGCACAGCATCACTGGCCATGATTCACAGACGACGTGGTTTCCCGCAGTTCCCTTCAACCCAGGATTTCTACAGCATACGTCGTATCTCCTCCAACCTTCATTAAAGGCCTTTGGCCCAACTCTGCTCGCTGGTTGCCTGAAGAGCTCCATCCAGAGCCACACCAGGCCTGCGCAGAGCACCTGAGACGCACGGGTGGAGGCGGCCAAAGTGCCGAAGAGACGCCCAGGGTAAGCTCCAGGGGAGGGGGGAAGGAGGGGGACTTCAAACCTTACAAACCTTAGCAGCCCTAGTTCAATTCTCAGCTCCATCGAGAGCTGAACACACACGCCTTACGAGACCAGGAACGGGGTGAAGCACCCCGCTGACGGGCTAAACACTGTCCAGCGCCTACACGAGCAGAAAGCAACACCTGGATGGAACTCCAGCATCAGGGCTGCATCTCCAGGCTCTGACCTGCGGCACTTGGGAAGGAGCCATGTGAAATTTGGTGATCTGGAAAGATTTCACATCCAAACAGTACTTTCCCCATGGTGGCCCAAGACTCAACTTCAAAATTTTAATTCAACTCTTTGGAGCGCCAAGCAGGAGGGTAAGTGAGCTCAAGATCTGACTGACTCCAAAACGGGAGGTTGTTTAAATAGAAGCTCAGGTCTGAACGCAGTATTTCTCTGTATTTTCTCAAAATATTTCAGGGTAATTATCAGCATTTCCTTAAGGAAGAAGTAAAGCAGAGCAGGGTGGCAAAAATCCCAGCAGGAATCCCCTGATGTAAACAACATAAATCTTAGCTACCGATGATTTCAGACTGCTTCAGCTGAACAACATTAATAAATAATAAATAAAAGCCCTTTGTCTGCAATTCTTTTGCTCCACTTTGCTGCTTGGTTTGCAGCCAGAGCCAACGCGATGGCCCTGGCACAGGACGCACGAGGAAATTCAGCCCCGGTGACCTGCTGACTAATCGTGTTTTCTGTATGCGTGCTCAGCCACGTGGCCAGCGCCGGGGCGGCACAGGTAGCCGGCCCCTGAGAGAGGGAGAGCGGTCCACG
Source organism: Anarhynchus alexandrinus (assembly GCA_008711295.1). NCBI lineage: Eukaryota > Metazoa > Chordata > Aves > Charadriiformes > Charadriidae > Anarhynchus > Anarhynchus alexandrinus. Next base: position 82,347 of record VUYV01000804.1, on the reverse strand, counting down.
GACCGACCCGGCGCCAGCCCCTGCTTGGGCACGCATCGGACGAGAGACCGCGCAGCGTCCACCCAAACGCAGAACGGCACCGTGCCGGAGAGGAGGGCAGCAGCAAAGGCGGCAATTAATGGAAGCTCCTGGCACCGCCCGAGGTCTGACGAGGAGAGCAGAACCTGCCCATGCTGAACTCACTCCGGCGATGGCTTCTGGCGGCAACGTCGCGACAGCCGAGCAGAGGACTGAGGCAGGAGACCTGCAGCCGAGGTCTGCGGTGATGGCAGCGCTCTCCAGCGCACGCGCAGGAGCCGGCAGTGAAATCCCTACGGCGAGTAATCTTCATTCACCGGGGAAGCCGAAAGAACAGGAAAGTAAGGTTACAAGCACGCATTACTGATCAGAAACATCTATGTAAATGTCTCCGCCAGGCAGGTGCAGCCCTCGGGCTGCTGACAAGCTGCCAACAAGGCCTTTGGTGTTGCAAATCTTCAGCTCCCTTGAGCTAAGGAGTTTATTTCAAGGATTATTATTTTTTTTTTTGGCCAAAATCTGACATCAGTGAGCCACTGTCCTCTGTGCCTGACTCATCCACGGGCAAACGGGAACCACGCTGCCCACCCCTCCTGCCGGTGAGAGGGCTGAGGGGTCTCTAAGCCGCCTCTTCCCAACACACACACTGCTTTAGGACAGAAACGCCTCCATCGAGCCATGGAGATCTCCGCCTCCTGCTCACTTCGTACTCACACCTTGCAAACTAACTACAGACACGCTTTAAAAAAGCCCCCTAAAGCTCTTTTTTCTGTATGAAGTAAGTTGACCCTCTTTCCTTCACAGATACAGATACAGACAACGAGCGGCAGCCAGCGCGCCCCGGCACACGCGTGGCTCATTCCTCCTCGTGCGCTGCGCTCGGTATGTGAGCTCCTGCGAGCGCAGCGTGGAGAACCCTGCAAGGCGCAGGGCGCTCTCGTGGGCTCAGCGGGACAGCTGAACCGGCAGGCACGCACCGAAATTATGGGTAATTTCCACTCAGTTCTTGACACTCTCCTCAAAGGGGCTGAGGACTGAATCAAGGACAAGGAACCTCACCCTGCCCGCGCCACGCCGCCCGCCAAAAGGCCCCACGCCGCGAGAGCGGGGACCTCAGCTTCCCGGCCAAGCCACCGGGGTGGCACACCGTAAAGGACGACAGCAGCGCCAGCAGAAGCAGGACGGAACAGCAAATCTTGTCACAGGAGGACACAGAAACAGGGTCAGCGTTCCTGACCGGTGCACTGCTGCTATTTTAGGGCCCTGACGGTCCAGGAATACGCAGTGCCGGGCACTCTTAGCTTTGTTACCTAATAATCTGCCGGGTTTAAATTTATCTCCTCCCTCCTGCCTGCCCTGGAAATGCCACCCATCCGTCACAGCGAGCGCTGCCAGCAAAGGCAGCAGCCGCGCCGGCAGAACCGCACGTGCCTCCCGGGCTGGCAGCGGCCAGGGTACGTCACCCTGCGAGAGCACTGCGTGAGCGCGCCTTTAAGGAACTTCAGTGCCCCTTTTAATGCTCCTATTTTGTACTGGGGACGCTATCAGCACTCACAATTTACCAACGGCACGTGCCTTTGCATAACCAAGCATCTTACCCCTACTATGTTTAAAGGTCCCTCCCCAGCACAGAGGGAGAACGTCCCCTCACTCCACGAACTGGCAGTTCTACGCTGCGATTTTCTGAATAGCTTGAAGTGTTTCTCTGACTCATTCAACGCTCCTGGGAGCCTGAACTGCACACCATGAACCCAGAGAAGAGCGCCCTGGATTTCCCTCACACCGGTTCTGCAGCAGCGTCACCCACGGCAGTCACTCCTGGCCCCTACCAGGACAGGGCTGGGGACACACAGAGTCTCCAGACTCTTTCCATTTCTGAGGCCGGCCCGGCCGCACGCGAGGAAGGGCGGCTGGAGCCTGAAGGGTAGTTTCTGTCTCTGCAGGTCCCGGGCTGCGGACGGGAGAACCAGGAAAGGGAAGATAAGGACAGAGTCAGCAGTACTGGAGACCAGCAACGCTCAGCCTGAGCCAGGCTAACTCTGAGTCATACCTAAGGCTGCTGACACAAGAGGCTACGCCAGCAAACAGCCGCTGGCGCTTTCCAGAGCCTAGAAACAACCTGGAGGACCGAGACCCCTCTGAAATTGTGACCCCTTTCTCTGCGCCCCTCGGAATTTTGGTTGAGAACAGCACAACAGAAGCCCAACTCTTCCCTCCCGTCTCTGCTAAAACCACTTTCTTTGGTGTCCATCCCTTTGCACCGCCACTTCCCCGCCAGTAACGTGGCAGCCCTGAGACGCAGCACGTTTCCCCGAGCCCCGCCGGCCCCCGGCTGTGCCCGCGGCCGGCCCTCGCCGGTGAGGCCATGGGACAGAGCCGGCTGCGAGGCTCCCGATGGAGCTGCTGCTCATCTCGGTGCTGCGCTGGGACCTCAGCCCGCTACCACGACGGCCCATTTCCCTTCCTATTAACACAGACTGGGCCACAAACATTGTACTCTTAAAGAAAGACTCAACTGTGTTTTAAAAGCACGCTACTCGCAAAGGATACCCAAATGCTTCAATTAGCGTCCTGGTCTGAGCGACACGGGACTAATTCCTCTTTCAGTAATTTTACTTTGCAGTAAAGTCTCTCCTAATGCTTGGGAAAACTGCACTTTTGGAAGACTCTAGTGTCTGAATTTGTGAAAATATTTATTGTATAGCCATGCTGTGCGGGTTTCAAGGTCTCAGTGTTTTCGAGCTCACCAGGTGCGGGGATGAGGAGCGAGACCCGGGCACTGGACCCAAGCTGCCAACAGGGTTATTTCATACCAGGAATGGCACACTCAATATAAATCAGAAAGTTTGCTGAGGAGTCCTCTCTCTCCCTTGATGGCTGCCACCCTGAGAACTCCTCGCCCGGGTGCCGGAGCCCTGAGCCCTTCCCTTCCTCCCGCAGCCGCAGCGCTCACAGTGTCCCACATTGGCTGTCCCTGCTGGGAGTGCACAGCTTCTACTGATGGAATGGGCCAAGTATAATCCTTGTGTGTTTTATATTGGTATTGGGATCAATATTGGTTCTTTAGTTAATTATCTAGTCTTATTCTATTAAATCTGTTTATATTTCAACCCTCGGGTTTCCTTGTTTTTTCCCCGATTGCCCTTCCCGGATTGGGAGGGGTCACGGGGTGGGAGAATAATTGTCTAAATGACAATAAATTCTTGCGGCTTCCTCAAACCATAACAATCAGAAATCAGAATCTCACGACAGACTCCAGAGGAGTGAGAGCTAAGCCAGCCCTTCGGGGATTTCCATCTCAGGGTTTAGAGACCCTACCTCCCTCCCGACCCTCCCTCTGCCGAGCTGTCCTCACTGCGCTGGCGCACCACACGCTCTTCGTACCTTATCTGCAGACGATGTCACCAATCACTATTAATGACAAAAATACTTGAATCTCCATTTTCTCAGCCAGACGATGTTGACACATTTATGTCATATCTGTAAAAGCAAGGAAAATCAGCCTTCACATAAACTATCCCTCCTTAGCACCAATACAGACAATTAGTGATTTCAGCATGACGGGCTTATCTGTAACTCTCAGAAATCAAAGTGACCTCAGTATCCAAACCTGAAATAAACTAGAGAAATGACAAGATGATCCTCTTGCCTGATAAAATCTAGGAAGCGGACACGCTTTATTCCTACTTTATGGAGACAGATGGCTTATGAGGAAGTGAGTATTTCCCTTCAACTAAGCCATCGCGGCTCCCAGAACGCAGAAAAGAAGGTCGGAAAGACCCTCAAGAAATCTTGCAGATCATCTCAGAAGCCCCATAGGGGAATCAACCATAACTAAATAATACCTGGCAGACGTTTCTCAAAGCAACAACTTCTCATATCTCTATGGATAATTTACATTGTGCTTTAATTTGCTTTTCCAGTGCTTAACTGAAACCCTGAATCGGCTCCAGATAGTCATTTTAGCTGCATTTTAGTTACAACTAACTCTTAGTGGACAGAAGAAAGAAATAAAGGGCCAGGGTTTAGCAGTACTACAGAGGAAAAGAAAACAGATCAAGACTGCTGAAAGAACGAAACCATCGTGGATGACCTTATATACACACAGACCACCCCAGTGCCTTCAAGCCGTGAAGGTGCCGAGCCCACCACGCGCTGCCTCTGCTGCAGCACCGAAGCCTGGCAGGCTGGGTAAGAGCCTGGTGTAAAACTCTGCTTGTACCTTTCCGTGGAATTCAGGATAAAGAGCAGAAGAGCACCGGCTCTGACAGGCAGGGTCGGTATAACAGCACACAACTGACGACTGACTCTGCTCCACCACCTGAGGAGCTTCACCTGGGCACACAACCGGCAGAGCTGTTCCTATATGAGATGCTGTCACAATGCTTTTCCATTGGGCATTGGCATTTTTAAGAAATAGGGAGACAAAGTAATGCGTTCTGATAAGCCGTTATTTGCAAGTTGAGCCGCTTCTGCAGCTCAGAGCAAGAAGCGGCCATGACAATGGGCAGGATCCAAACCCACCTGCCCCAACGCACACGAGGAAACCGCCGTCTCCCCTTCTGGGACGGTGTGACACGCTGCAGCCTGCAGACACACTGCAGTGACGCGCTTTAAATGCACTAGGCGGAAAGGAATGGTAAACATGAGCTAACTTAATAAACCGTATTATAAACAAACTGTGTACTCTCAGAACAAAACAAAAAGCCCAGACAGTTGATGGTGCCCACAGAAGAGACTCTGAGACCCCACTTCACCCACTGCTCGCAAGCAGGTCTCAGACCCTCGGGATGCGAGCGGCCCACAATTCTTCAAGTCAAACAGCGCACCGCTTGTATTTTACACACGCCAGGAACTGAAGCAAAGACAGGTTCAATGACTTCATGTAACACACTGAGTCATGGCAAAACCGGATCTGTCGGTTAATTACCAGCCTGTTAGGTAAGCGTATTTGCTCGACACCAGTTCACGTAACGTTCCTCGATCCCCATGACAAGCACAGCAGCCCACTGCTGCACCTTCATGCCGGGGCTGTTTTCACGGGCTGCTCACATTTGTCAGCTCTCTTCTCGAGGGAATGAATGGGAATGTGCAGATTACCCTCCAGAATCCTACCTCCGTACTTGAAAAAGAAAAGGAGGTCAGAATCCAACGGTATGTGCTCATCAAAGCACACAACACAGGAGTTGGAAGCTTTCCTCCATCAGCCGAATTGGCTCACCGGGGCAGTTATCCCTGCCACCTCTGCCCCCACACAGGCATCGCACGCAGCCACAGAGCAAGGCTCTGCCCAAAGTTAACTCACAGAGCTGCACGCCAGTACCCCCAGAGGAAGAGCATGTTCTCAGAGCAGTCCAGATCCTCCTCCAGCACACGTTACGGCGTCACCGTGAGTCTGTCCACCTGCACGACAAAAACCTTGAACCTACAGCATCATCTGCTGACGGTCCAGGCACACACTAAACATGCGTTCCTCATCAAAAATACTTGGTATGGTCTTTGTTCGCTCGGCTCACTGCAAATGGACAAGCGCTCAATCTACATCGCACCTAAAACTACAGCGTGTCCTCACTAGCAACATCCTACCACTTGGCCATTGCAATTTTAATAAGGGAGAACAAAGCTAATCAAAACCAGAGTGACAGCCTTGTTTGAATGCTTCAAGCTGTCAGCAGGTAGCAGGAGATTCTCCAGAGGGAGACGCCTGCTCTGCGCGGCTGTCTGACAGCACCCAGATCACCAACTGACCTACGTGAGGCACCGCCGAGTCCTCTCAAACCTTCTCTCACGGTAACGTGACTGCACTGATGTGAGGGGTTGACTGAACCAGAGGGTATTTTGTGCTGCAGTGGGAAAACCTCCTGTCTCTTGAGCCACACGAATACTTGGAGATCAGTCTGAAGACTTCCTGAGCAAGGATGCAGTTCTAACAAGCTAAATAGGCATATGAAGGAAACAGAATCAAGAACACAACCACAATTTCGTACCATGGAAATTAAATTCAGATGGTCCTGATCATACAAGGCGATTTTGGAAAGGTGGGAACGAGCACTATAGAGTTTGATCCCCTTCCTGGCATCTCTCACTAGCCTGGGCAGAACCAGCTCCCAGGCACCGACCCACCATGCCGAGGTCGCTCCGGACAGTCTCTCTGTCCCCCCACTCTTCTACACACAGAAATACAAACACACTGCCCAGGGACACTGGGACTCCCATTATCAGCAACAGCGCCCAGGTACAGCTCCTGGTAGCACAACCTGTGGTGTGTACTGGGCACAACACACGTGCTAACGCACCACACATCCATCACCTCCTGCAGAGTTATCACCACCCTGTAGGTTCTCATGAGGTACCATCAAATACACATCTTCTACATACTTCCCTGAGCTTCTACATACAACCCTGAGCACAGAAACACAAAGAAAACAACTTTTTTTATCAGGTGCTGCTATGAAAAAGTTCAGAGGCTGAAGGAAGGACAGGGAAAGCCCAAGGGAATCTTTAACTAGCAAGTAGAGTGAATTGTACCATCTGCAATAAGATGGACCTGATTTCATAGGATCATCAAATAGTCTGGGTTGGAAAGGACCTTTAAAGGCCATCTAGTCCAACCCCCCTGCAATGAGCAGGGACGTCTCCAACGAGACCAGGACGAACACTCCTTATTCATCCCTACCCCATCCCTCTGCAATGTAATGCAGGCAGCTTCCAGTCAGGAGACGTCGTGATGTTCAGCGAGTCTTGGGGCTTTCTATACCCCAACCTCCATGTCCAGCTGGACAGGACACTGGGAACCAGGAAGCCCCACTTTACTTCTTGCCTTATGGAGGCACAGCTTTAGGTAAGGCACTCCGAACCCCTCCACCTCATCTCTTCCATCCGTGACCTTTCAGAAGCGCTGCAAAATTCAACTAAGGACTATAAAATACTTTGATGTCCCTTAGTGAAACAATTTATCAGCCAATGGAAGGGAAGTTTGCTTTTTTTTTTTTTGGCAAGGAAGGCCTGCAAACTTTGTATGCTGTGTCCTGCACGTCCGCCAAGGCAATCCCAAGCACAAATCCAGTCTGGGTGGAGAATGGACTGAAAGCAGCCCTGAGGAGAAGGACCTGGGGGTGTTGGTGGGTGAGAAACTCAACACGAGCCAGCAACATGCACTGGAGCCCAGAAAGCCCCCGGCATCCCGGGCTGCATCCCCAGCAGGGCGAGGGAGGGGATTCTGCCCCTCTGCTGCGCTCTGGGGAGACCCCACCTCGAATATTGCATCGAGTTCTGGAGCCCCCAACAGCAGAAGGACACGGAGCTGTTGGAGCGGGGCCAGAGGAGGCCCCGGAGCTGCTGCGAGGGCTGGAGCCCCTCTGCTGGGAGGACAGGCTGGGAGAGTTGGGGGGGGTCAGCCTGGAGAAGAGAAGGCTCTGGGGAGACGTCAGAGGCCCTTCCAGTGCCTAAAGGGGCTCCAGGAGAGCTGGGGAGGGACTTTTTCCTGGGGCATGGAGTGATAGGACGAGGGGGAATGGCTTCAAACTGGAAGACAGAAGATTTAGAGTAGATATTAGGAAGAAATTGTTGGCTGTGAGGGTGGTGAGCCCCTGGCGCAGGTTGCCCCGAGAAGCTGTGGCTGCCCCATCCCTGGAGGTGTTCAAGGCCAGGTTGGACGGGGCTTGGAGCAACCTGGGCTGGTGGGAGGTGTCTCGGCCTATGGCCAAGGGGTGGAATGAGGTGGTCTTTAAGGTCCCTGCCAACCCAAACCATTCTATGATTCCATGATTTTGCATTTGTATTATCGCTCCCTTTCTAAGCACACCCATACACCTGTATGCGTGGATAAGACAGGAGGAGATAACGGTGGGAAATGAAGGACAACTTACATAGTTTTACTTCTTTCCTCAGACTGCAGCTGAGGGGTGGCTCAGCCCTGAAGCGGAGCCCCCAGACAAGTGCGCAGCCTGGGCAGCGAGCGCGCTCCCCAGCATGACATGTCCCAAACACCTGAAAAGCAGCAAGTTAAAAACAAAGACACCCTTTCACACAGTGAATACAGTTACACCGTGGGACTCACCGCCACAAGACTCCATTGAGGACCAGAACTCTCGTTGATTAAAAAAGTTTCTATGTTTACGCAGTTTTGTCAGGTTTTGGGAAGTTCAGTATCTTATACACAAAATTCACCTGACGTGCCCCACGGTACAGAAAAAGGCATCAGCGGCGTTAAGGGAAGCAGTTCCCAGCTTGCAGCCCTGCTGCGGGCCCAGGGCGCAGCGCTGCTTCGCAAAGCAACGAGGCGAGAAGTTACCTGAGGGCACCGGGAGAGATGAGCTGTGCAGACAACGGGGGTTTGGAAGGGGTCCTCTGCCGCAGCCAGCGCGACCCCCTCACCCTCCGCCAGCAGGTCTGCCCGCCTACACTGGGTCTGCACCCATCGTAAAGGGGAAAAAACGGACGAAAAGGAAAGGGAAAGGCGAGCACAACAGCTAGCCTAGCACCTGAGTAACAAGACAGGTCAGGACGACGAGAGGCAATTAATTTCCAGAAGAAGCCAGCCCGCTCTCAGGCTGTGCTGTGGTTTGGGCAGCCCGGTGCAGACTGCGGAAAGTGAAGCTTGTGTCCGTGTCAGCAGTGCTAATTCTGCTGCCGCCGCGGCGCTGGCGTCCCCCGGGGCTGCAGCGTGGCTCTCAGGGACCTGGAAGCCTTTGGGAAAGGATAAACACCGCACTATTCGTCAGGAGGTGCTTTAACATCTCCTGGAAGAAAGGCGGGTGGCAGTGCTGCCTGCAGCAGGCCAGCGATGGCCGAGACGGCCACATGTGCCCAGAGATGCTCAGGACCTGCCTGCATCCAGACACCGGCCAGCTCTGGCATAAAAGCCCTGCGGGGTTCCCGGAGATGCGCCCCAACATCCCACTGACGAGAGCCGCTGAGGGACAGGAGAGGAGGACCGCACGGAGCGCAGCACCGAGCCCCTGCCGAGACGCAGATGCTGAGCGTGAGCTGCTCCTCCTCCTCACCCATCAGCACGAGGTGGGTGGCACTGCAGCCAAAGGAGACCTTTCTGGTCACCACACACCTCGTTATCAATCCCATGCAATTAAGATATGTGCCAAAATGGCAGCCAGATGAGATGGGAAAGGACCAGGACTACGCTCGCTGTTGGGTCACCGCCCTTGCTGGCAACGTTCGAAAACATGAAAGGCTATAAACATAATTGAGCAGCATCAAGCACAGCAGAGAGCACAAGCTGAGCGGGTCGCCGACGAGGATCTATGGGAAAAACCCTAAGAAAACAGGTATTAATTACTTGCGATTATAAATAAATTTGTTTTCTTAGATCATGAAACATTCTTGGATTAACCTGAATTCAAAGAAATCAGCCACCCTCTAATTCAAGTCAAACGTCTCCGGAGTTGGCAAGGAACAGGCAGAGAAGGATCTCACTTTGCGGGTTTGTGCATGCGTAAACATACGCATTTAGGTGCGTGTGAGCCACTTGTTTACGGGGAAAAAAGGGTTATCAGAAGCAACATTATGAAGCATGAAAGCGCAGACGTGGACGAGACACGAGCGCTTCAAAATCCTGACTCCCAAAACAATCAGAAATGCTGAAGTATGTGGCCAATATGGTGTTCGTCCAGGGTGTGTCTGTTATTGTCTGCATTCCCGTGGTGTTAATATTGTAACAAGAAATGCATAACATCAACTATCCCCCTCGGCTCCCCCAAATCTGCTGGGTTTTTTCCCAAAAAATGAATGAGATCCAAATAACGTTACTACTAGTATCATCATTTACATAACATTTGTCATCCTGCGGGAGAACGGGTCTGCTGAGCGTACAAACAGGAGCAGGGCTGACAAGCCAAACCACCCAGGTTTCGTTTGCGTTACATCCCTCTGCGTACCTACATCAACCCCTCATGCACTGACCTGTCACAGGCACTTGTAAGAAACTGTTTCCGAGTGACACAAGCCCGGACAAAGCACGCGACAAAACCAAGCAGACTCGCAGGGTCAAACTGGGATGTGCAATGAGCGTACAAGGAAAAAATAGCATTTTTTTGGAGACTCTTAAGTCAGTAAATAGCAGAAATGTTTATGTTGTGGAAGTGTCATCAGGAGTGAGGATTCTACAGATTTAAAATCCCTACATGTATCTGGGTAGTTGTTTAATTAGTAAGCACAGAATCCCCTCTAACTTCGCCTGTTACTTGCGTTTCCCTTGCTCCCAGTTTACTTGGGAGATAACAACCGACCACTCGGGCTGCGTCCTCCAAATTCCTGCAAGTGTTTTAGCAAAGTCTGAGCTCTGCTTTTGGAACGAACGGCACAATTCAAGGTACTGCCTACAGCGGCAGTGCCGGATTACCTGGGGACACCGGAGGTGACAGCGCCGTGCACGGGCTGGCGGCAGGGCAGGCTCCGCGGTAAAAGCCGCCCGGGTTTCCCCGCGGTGGGTCAGGGGTCCGCAGCAGCGCTTCACCCCCAACGCACAGGCAAACCCAAACAGCGCCCCGAACAAACCCGAGGCGACAAACGGCACTCAGAGAGCTGAAGGCGCAGAACGAGACTGCTCTGGTGACAATTAAGAAAAGCAAAGCCTACATGGTCTAATTTTCCACCGGTGGAAGAGGTGGGAGGAGCAGGAAAAGCCACGTGTGCACCTGCTGGAAAGCAAAGCAGACCTGAGCAAAGGCATCGGTTACGGCCGGGGAAACGGGACGTTGTGCGCACTCGTGTCAGCTTTGGATGTGCCCGGACGCCACGGTGTGCTCATGGAAACCCGCACCTCGGGGAATACAGCCGGACCCGACGCCAAAGTGAAGCGCTGCTTTATCTGCAGACCTGCGGAACGCGGCACGTGCTGCGGGAGGCAGCAGGCGGGCGCCCAGGACACCACTGCCCTGCCTGTGCCGCCGGCCCCCTCCCGGTGCGTCGGGGGTCCCCGGTGTCACACGTGGCACCGCGCGCGACGCGGAAGGAGAGGGGTAGATGTCGGTGCAGGTGTCGACCTCACAGCGGTGCAGACACCACTCTGCTCCCTGAAGGCCGTGATTTCATTTCAGGTTCCCACGGAGCTCTCCCTGCACTGCTCCCCAAAGCGTGAGATTGCGCAACCTGCACCCCAGTAACCACCAACCACAAAATGAAGTACAAAGCAGTGACAAAAGCTGCCGGCCTGAGCTCACGGCGAGTCCAAGGAGAACGTGACGATCCAGCCACTGTCTGCCTTCAGGGAATCCTTCCGCCTCTCCCCTTGTCAGACAGCTCTCCTTCCCAACCACCAGCCGCACACGGGGGCAGTCCCCCACCACCTCTGTCCAGCTGGGAAGCAGCCACGGTGGGAAGCCGGGAAGCAGGCAGAGCGAGCGGCTATGCCTCACACTCTGCGTTTTCATGCGCAAGTATGGCAACGCTCCACGTCACCGGGAATCCCCGCAAAGGGGACCGGCCGCACCTTAACCCTCTTCCCTCCCAAGACCATTCTGCTCTCCTTTCTCCTAAACATTTCTGGTTTTTCCTTCTATCAGTTTTCTTCCTCGTAAAGACAGGATGATGAACAGCTGGATGAACAGAAGACCTTTTCCTCCTTTGTTCCCAGGTTTGAAGAAGCAACACATTAAGTATTTACGGTATTTTCCCATCAGGTTGGTAGCGGGGCCTGGGCACCAGCCGGGCGGACCCACAAGGAATGAGCGCAGACCACGCTCACCGTGGCGTTAGCAGGGACTCCCGGGCAGGTTCCCGTCCCGCTCTCCCGCCCGAGGCCGAGCACTCTGCAGCACCTCGGTCGGCTTTCAACCCAGCAGTTTTATTTTACATTTTCACTGCGGTTCCCAACTTGGATTGATTTTAAGGCCAGACTGCACCCCCAGAGTTACGGGGTGTAACTGTGGGGATAATGCAGACCCTAAAGCTTCTCTGAACACACATTTGAAGAGGGAGGTGAGGAAGAAGGCGGCAAGGGAAGGAAGCCAAGCTGGAATGCTTTATTGTTGCCTCAACAGTCTTTCCCAGCTATTTCTCTGCTTGTGCTCTCCCTGACATCTTCCTGTTACCCAAAGTTCAGGCGATGGGCTCCTCCCTCTCATGCCACACGTCTTCCTGGTGCTCACGCCTTCCCTGAAGTAGCCACGCTCTGACGCTGCTGCTCCACCAGCCAGTCCAGCCCTGCCGTGTCTGCTGCAGCAGAAACGGCGACCGCGTGTCGCGCGGCAGAAGGCACAGCGCCCGGGCGCAGCCGAGGCAGCGCTGCTGGGGGCTCACCCAGGCACGTCCCCCCGGGAGCGGGCTCTGCCACGAAGCAGCATCTCCACGCACCCTCGCGTGCTGATCCTTGAGACGGCAAAGCCCCCCCGGTTCCTTCTTTCTGGTGCATCGCCGTGCCCGCACCCCACTCAGAAACGCCGCCTGCCTCCCCGGGTTACCCAACCCGACCCACCAGGTCACTTCTGCCCCTCCTGCCCGCAGTCGACACTTCTTCCTATGCAGCCCAGACCCTCACTTGTTGCATCGTTCACAAAACGCTCTCATAACATGGGGCATAATAATTAAAAGCTGCATAATAATTAAAAGCTTTTCCAGCAGCAGCAGCCGTAATAACCAACCCCGCTGAGTACCAGTTCTCCGGCGTTTAACCTCCGCTACACCCGGAGCACAGCCACCCCCTGCGACCCGCAGAGCTGCCACGGCGACGAGCCGCTGAGCGGGGCTGGCCCGGGACCCCGGGGAATTGTCACGGCCTGGGGGGAGGCGGAGGGCACTGTCACCCCCCGCTCGGGGCTGGGGGACGGCTCCCGCCCCGCCGGGGTGCCGGGAGGCAGAGCGGGCCGCCGCAGCGCCCAAATCCGCCGTTCCGTTTGTTATTCCGGGACCCTCTCGGCCCTGCGCGTCTCCGCGCTCTCCCGCTCCGTAACACCGACGGTCTCCGGCATGACTCATCACCGACACAATGGGCGGCCGCCGCAGCCGCCAGCGCCGCGCGCAGCGCCGCTCCCCCCGCGCCCGCCACAGGTACGCGCCGTGCCACCGCGCCC